>JAOWBN010240428.1:0-12089 GCA_028565015.1 Pinguicula moranensis
TGTACCCCTTTGTGTCTCAGTCCCGGCAATAAAGTTTTGTCTTGTCCACCAGAGCTGGCCGAGAGGATGTTTTGGGATTTGTCTGTGGCTGATCGGGTCGGTTCCGGGCGGAGAAGCTGCCTGCTACACCTTGTGATGGTTCGTCGCTGGGAGTTCAGGAGTTGAGGATCTCAATTCGTGTGGCTTCGCAGCGGACAGCGGCATACGCCGCCTCAACTGAAGGTAATGGCTTCTCCTTCAGTATGTCCCTCCATATCGAGTCATATTCATCATTGATAGCTGCTAGAAATTGAAATAGGCGGGTCACCTGCCGTAGGCGGTTGTAGATCACCATGTCTTCTTCATATCTCATCGGATTTGGTTGTTTGCGATCAATATCCATCCGGATTTTTTGGAGATTACCATAAACTTCTTCCAATGTCCTTGTGCCTTAGCGTTTGTTTTGTTGCTTTGATGGTTGAGTAATATATCTGCAATCCATCCCCCCACTGTTAAAGGTAATCTGCATATTGAAGCATCAAATCCTGCTCCATGAGATGTAACAGCCACGAGATAACAGTGAGATCTATTTGTTCCCATTGTGGGAATGAAGGATCCTGTTGGGCTGGTGGTGCTGGTACACCCGTGAGATGAGCAAGATATCCACGGCTGCCAACTGCAACTCGGATGAGCCGAGACCATAGACTGTAATTGGAGTTGTTCAGTTTAACACTTACTGTTAAACTCTGATTAGAGGGGTTGAATGATTGCACCGTGGTCTCCACATTGGTGGATTATTGGGTTGAATGTTCAATTTTGTCGCCTGGCAGTCTGGATTCGAGCAACACCTTCTTTGTTGGTTGCTCATCCTTGTCTTCTCCATTGAGCGACATTTGGTACGGGATGAAAGTCCAATGGTTATTTCAAGAAAGGAACCATCGGCTCTGATACCATATTAGAGCGGAATAAGTATAGAGTTTGTGTTGAAAAATTGTTGTATTTCATGTCTTGTATTACACTTTGTTTATAGGGAAGAAGACCAAGCTAATAAGGAAAGATTTGGGCAAAAGGAAATGACCAATTAATTATCCTTTTCCTTTTACAATGTTTGACCCAAATCTTTCCTTAGTTACACTTTCTAACAGTCTTTTGGGAAGAGAAGAACAAGCTTTAATGACAGGCCCGGGTTACGATCCTTGGTCGAGGATGTGAACCCGAATGAAGATCTTGGGTTTGGTAGGGAGATTTGGAGAACAATGAGCCATCCGTCCGACGATGATATTGACAAGAGAGCCGATGCGTTTATTGCGAGTTTCTATAAGCAACTTCTGTATGAAAGACAAATATCTTTGGAGCTAAGGTATTATAGGGGTAACAGTTTTGATTCGAAGGGCGAAGAAGAAGAATATTTTCATATTTTTCCTACTTTTTTTGGGGAAGAAAAAAAAAGAAAAATTAGATGAGAGAATCAATGTTAGTTTTTAAGGTGGAGGGCGAAACATATATTCGAAAAAAATGATTAAATAAAAAGAAGAAGTTCTATGAGTTGGGAATTGATGTGTGGACCCATCACCCAGTCCGTCGCTGGGTGCAAAGAATTGTTATACGATTGCATCTTAACAAGTATTTTGATAAATTGTATTGTTGAGTCGGGTTGACAATCTTTTTTTATATGCGGACATCCTAGGAGTATCAAGTCAACAAATCAAATCAAACTAAATCAAATCAAACCAAACCAAAGATACCAATTATATACCGTCTTTATGTAGGGCTTGGGAAGGATGAGATGTATCCAATCGTACGCTGACCAGTAGAAAGAGATCAAAAGACTGTTTCAATGGAGAACCTCACCTTTTCGAACACACATACATACACAAACAAAAGATCAAGAGAGAGGGGGAGGGAGAGGAGAGAAGTCGGTGATCGCGCTACGTTGTCCTAGATAAATTTTTTGAAATTTTGTCAAACTCCATCTCTCTCGTTTACCCGGAAACTCCATGCTTGAAAATTGCTGGTGTTCTGACTTGGCCTAAACAGTAAAAAAAATGATTGTAATTATTGTGAAATAATTAAATAAATGCTAATTACAAATGCTAGTAGCAAGTCAACAATCTAAGCAAAATACAAAATGATTGTAATTATTGTGAAATAAATAAATAGATGCTAATTACAAATGCTAGAATCAAGTAAATGAACAAAGTAAAATAATAAAAGAGGTAAACTTTCTTTCTTTCATTCTCTCTACGCAATGGGCGTAGCCCTTTCTCTTCTATTTAAATGCTCATGTTCATCAAACAATGCCATAACATGTAAGTCACATCTAAGGCGGACTATTTGCATTTCTTCATGACATTTGCAATGTCATATATTTTCTACGATTGTATTTAATGATTACTGTTCTTCATTGATCTTGCATAGGTAAATTGTACACTAACATTTATTTTATATTAATACCATCATATATATATATATATCATGGATATTCATTCTATAACACTATCCCTTAAATATTTATTCTATAATGTCTCATTAAAATCTTACTAAGAAAAGATCTCGTGAAAAAAAAAGAGTACATGATTTTATCATTTTTTTCCTGTTGTATACATCTTTGAGCTTCCTCATTCCGATCCCTTTGGCCAAATTTCAAAAGGTACCGTAAGTAGTGCTTTAGTATACAAATTTGTCAGATTGTCACTTGATCGAATTTGTTGGATATTGATGTCACCCTTTTCTTGAAGTTCATGTGTAAATAAAAATTTAGATGATATATGTTTCGTTTTATCCCCTTTAATAAAATATTGTTTCAATTGAGCAATGCAAGCTGTATTATTTTCATAAATGATAATTGGAATATCTTTCTTATTTTTCAAGCCACACATTCCATGAATATGTTAGATTATGACTCTTAACCAAATGCATTAACAACTTGTTTTATGAATTACAATGGTTAAATTAAGTAGCGACTAATATTTGTTTAACAGAATGCCACTAAATAGTTGTACCTCCACAAGTAAACTAGTAATATTTCATTTAAGATCTATCTTTGTGTGAATTTGATCAATATTCAGCATCAGCATAACTAATTAATTCTAGATTAGATACACTAGGATAGTATAAACTCATATCCATTGTTTCTCAAAAATACCAAAAAAAACGTGTTTAATACTATTCTATTGTTCCTCGAAGATACACTTGGAGAAGAATTATAACTTGATAGTAAATTTACTGCAAATTATATATCAAGTCATGTGTTATTAGCAAGATACAATAATGTTCCAATTGTACTAAGATATCGTACTTCGGAACCACGAAGTTCTTCACTGTCATCATAAGGACGGGATGGATCTTTTTCACATCAAGTGATATTACCACTATTGTGTACTCATTGGATGTATTTTATCCATATAAAATTTTCTAAACACATTTTCCAAAATATTAGGATGATACAAAAAAATTTCTTCTGTCAAGTGTTCAATTCGAATACCTAAACACAATTTTGTTTTTTCATTTCAAATTTTTTTCTTTAAACAAGCTAATGCTTTTGATTACTTTTCAGGAGTTCCAATAATATTTAAGTCATCTACATAAACAACAATGATGACTAGTTCTGATCCAGATCTTTTTATAAGAATACATGGGCATATTGGATCATTTTATAGTATGCTTTCAATAGATATTTGCTCAAATAATTGAACTATATACGTCTGGATTGTTTCAATTTATAATTTCTCTAGAATTAGAACTTTGTGCTTAAGAAAATTTAAATTCTTCAGAGATTTTCATATAGATATTATTTTTCAGTGAGCCATATAAATAAGTTGTTACTACATCTATTAGTCACATCTCAATTTTTTCATAAATTGCTAGACTTATTAAATAATGAAATGGATTTCATCTATCACATGAAAATAAATCTCTTCATAATAAATACCTAATTTTTCGGGTAAAACTTTGCACGACAAGTCGTACTTTATATCTCACGACTTCATTTTTCTCATTTATTTTTTCATACAAATACCAACTTATATCTCTTTGGTTTTATACCATTTGTATAGGGACTACTGATCTAAAAGCTTCACGTTTCTTTAAAGAATTGAGCTCTACAACAATTCCTTATTTTTATTTTGGCCAATTATATCTGCGCCGACATTCCTCCATAGATGTAGGTTTAATATCCTTATTTTCTTCCATTATATTGCATGTTGTATTATAAAAAAAGATATCATCGATGTTTATTTCATCTTGATTCTATCTTTTTCTGTCATAACATAATTTATGGAGATCTCTTCATTTTTAGGTAACTATTTTTTTTTTATGTCGTTTGCCTTTTCTGGAGTATTATAGGTATCTTCTCGAATTTTTTTCTCTTCTATACCATTCTCTATATTTGCTCTTTTTTTTTCAGAAGATTTTTATTTTTGGAACCGATTAGTCTTCCACGCTTCATGCGTGATTTAGACTCATTTGTGATAGAAATTTTTCCTTCTGTGACATTAATTCTAACTATAGCATTTGCAGCTGATATATGAGATATGGTTACCTTCTTGAGGTTAGTAAATGCATCTAGCAATTGATTTGCTAAATTTTATAAATGAATAATCTTTTGAACTCAAGTTCATATTGTTGGAACGATAATCAAAATGTGATAGTGAAAATTCTTACCAAGATATTTTCTTTTTCAACTGCTTATTTTCTTCCCATAATATTGGAAGAATTGATTCATCAAAACGGCAATCTTTAAATCTTGATATAAATAAATCTTTAGTTAATAGTTCTAAATATTTAATTATCAAAGAAAATTCATATCTAACATATATTCTCATCCTTAATTGAGGACCCATCTTTGTGCATTGTGGAATAGCAATTGGTACAAATACCACACATTCAAATCTTAGATGGAAAATATTTGATTCTTGACCATAAAATATTTGCATTTGGGAGAATTCATTATAACTTTTTGACCTGATACAAATAAGTGTTGTTGCATGCAAAATTGCATGTCCCCAAGTAAATACCAGGAGTTTAGAATGCATCAGCATTATTCTTGCAATCAGTTGAAGGCATTTAATGAGTGATTCAATCAAACCATTTTGTATAGTGAAAATGTGCAACAGGATATTCAATGGTTATTACAAGATTTGTGATGAAAACTCGCCAGTATTATCTGAGCGAATTTTTTTTATTGAAAAATTAGAGAAATGATCTCACAAGCAAATTATTTGTGCAAGTAATTTTGAAAAAGTTAAATTGTGAGTATATAATAAGCATACATACGATCATGTAGTTGATGGATCAATTAAAACTATAAAATATCTGACTGATCCGCATGATAGGTGTATAAGTCTGCATATATCTCATGAAATTCTTTTTAAAAATGTAGGGTTTTCATACTAAATTTAGTTAATGAAGGTCTTATAATCAATTTTCCTTGAGAGCAAGCAACACATGAAAATTCATTGTATTGAAAAATTTTCTGGTTTTTCAGTGAATGACTACATGAATTTTGTACTCCAGATATTGTATTAACATATACTTCTCTTGTAAATAAAAAAGCAAAATATTTTTTATTATTGAGTATGCTATATGTTGTTGCACTGTCTGCGAGACATGCATCTTACTCATTTGACTTGAATAAATTCACAGTTATATTCAATATAAGTAAAAATAAGAAATAATAAACCAAATTAAATAATATTGGATTACCTATAATAAAGTAATTATTGCATAATAAGTAAAGTATAACACTGAGAACTAAATAAAACAAAAAGAAACTTAGATATTTTTCTCACTATTCATATGATCGGGATGGATAATGAAATAAGCAACATCTAAATGTGTCATATCAAACTTGTCATGAAGGAAGTCATCTTTGAACATAATTCATTTCCACATTTTGCATTGAATTTTGAACAAAGTTTCTCTCCGCATTCTTCCATTTAGCTTTTATTGAAACTTGATAAAGATCTCAAAAGTGCTTTGGCTTACAATAGGTATGAGACTAATGATTGTTCATCCCAAATCGATGGCAAATATTTTTTGTATTTTTGTTGTCTTGAGATTCTTTATTACGACTTTGCAAATTATCATGTTTTCCCATTTTTGGTGATAATTTGTATTCTTTGGATTGTTGTGGTGAGAGTAAGGATGAGTTCCCCCATTTTCACGTCCATGACTACGACCACAACGGAGACCTTGGTTAAATGCATTCATATTCACTTTCGGGAATGAAGTAGAACCACTTAATGGGTGATCATACCTCTCTTTGATATTTTTTAAGGAGCTGTATAGGGTACGGTGAGGTATTATACTTTGAGCCCCTCATCAATATGGTGACGAATAAGTATCATAGCTTTCGCTTTATCTTATCAATATGTTGTATTTTTATGGTATCAATAAGACCCATGACATTTAAATGGATTTCAGCATCAAGATTCCATGATAAATAATTCTTTAACGTGATGCCACAAATTCAAGTTTAGAAAGATTAGACATTATAACTATAATTAGTTAACTTTACCTCATTAAAAAATGCTAGTAGCTCAGTAGTAAAATCGTGCTAATAACGTGTTGTGAAATAAATAAATAAATCCTAATTGCAAGTGATAGAATGAAGCAAATGAACAAAGCAAAATAGCAAAAAATGTAAATTTTCTTTCTTTCATTTTCTCCACACAATGGGCGTAACCCTTTATCTTCTTTTTATTGTTCATGTTCATTAAACAATGCCACACATGTATATATAACATGGAATTCATATTTAACGCAAACTATTTCCATTTCTTCATGACATGGGCAATGTCATATATTTTCTATTATATTTGATTGCTACTATTTCTTCATTGACCTTGCATAGGTAAATTGTATTTACTAACATTTATTTTATATTAATATCATAATATATATATCTCATGGATATTCATTCCATAATAATACTTATTTTGTATCGTTTAATACATTTTTTAACAACCAAAAAAATAAAACTAAAAAAAATTCTATTGTTGGAAGGACAATTTTCTCATATAGTATTTTTGGATCTAAACTAGAAAAATATAGGTCAACCTACAAAAATATAAAAATGATAGTTCTTATATTATTTCCAAAAAAAGACAGTTCTGTTATGAAATTATTTATGAATGCCGTTCAACCTTATCCATTTCCTATAACTTCTATTTGGTTACTTAAATATTATCTAAATAGAAGTTTAATTCAGATTTTTTTGTAGCATATATATAGGTTTATGTAATGTAAGAGGTGTTACTTTTAATTAATGAATAAAGTCTCATGGTCTCTCTTGTTCCTTGTTGATCATTTCTTCGATTAAATTCATATCTATTACTTTCGTTTTTTACAATACACATACAAAGGTCCCATCAAAGAGAAAGCAATCTCCATATCCCGTTTGATAGAAACGGTTAGATAATGACATATAACAAGAAAAATAAATGATGTTAGGTGAAGGAGAAAACTTAGACTTTTGTAATCTCCACATTTAATTTCCCCGCATGTGTATCACCTAACTTGGAAGATATGCTCTATAAGAGTATGCTGCAAATGATGAACCGAGTTCTATTTTTCCTCCCACTCTCACAGTCAGGGGGGAGTCTATCTAACCCGCTCGATTGGTTGTCCCTAACCCATCCTCCTAGTCGCCCATCGGTCATCCCTATACCTTCAAATCGAAGAGCATCATAATGAAGATCAGTGTGCTCATCCATCAACACCCGTGACTTCTCCGCTCCTGAATCCTGAAGTAACAAATGACGAGTGTAATGATGCTATACCCTATGATAACATGATCTGTGAACAAGAAAAAAACGAAGCTGAACTTGAATAGGTTCCAACGAACTATGTATTACCGCCAAGAAAGAATCGGGGGGTACCTGCAAAGAGGTACGAGCCCGAACACATACCATGAGCATCAAAGTATTATGTTGCAAATTTGGCTATGAGGAATCTTACTACTACAGCACAGTCCTTTATGACATCATTATACACAGAAGATATACCTCGGAATATTGTTGAAGCTCAAAACAGACTAGAATGGAGACAAGCAATGGAGGAAGAAATGAAGGCATTAGAAAAGAGTGGTACATGGAAAACATGCATGTTGCCTACAGATAAAAGACCTGTTGGGTGCAGATGGGTGTTCACCATAAAACATCATGCAGATGGTTCAATTGACCGCTACAAAGCAAGACTTGTGGCCAAATGATACACACAGACATATGGTGTAGATTATTCCGAGACATTCTCACCAGTTGCAAAGCTAGACACTATCAGAGTCTGATTCTCTATTGCAGCCAACAGAGAGTGGCCGCTTCACCAATTTGATGTCAAAAATGCCTTTCTCCATGGCGATCTTCAAGAGGAAGTATATATGGAGCCGCCACCAGGATATATGCAGAGATAGGGTATGAATCAAACGAGTCATGTATTCTAAAGAGCGACAATAAGGCAGCTATAAATATCTCGGGAAACCCGGTGCAACATAACCGAACGAAACATATTGAGGTGGACAAGCATTTTATCAAAGAAAAGCTGGAATAAAAAACAATCCAGTTGCTATTCGTTCGTTCAGAAGATTAATTGGCTGATATACTAACTAAAGCTGTACCAAACAGGGAATTCAATGAAGTATTGCGCAAATTGGGCATCGAAGACCCGACTGCTCAATTTGAGGGGGGTGTTAGATAATGACATATACCAAGAAGAGTAAATGATGTTAGGTGAAGGAGAAAACTTAAACTTTTATAATCTCCACATTTAATTCTCCACATGCGTGCATCAGCTAACTTGGAAGATATGCTCTATAAGAGTATACTGGAAATAATGAATGAAATCATCAAGTTATTTATATGAAAGTCTTTATATCTTCAGTTTCTAATACAGTGCAGGGCACGAGTGACTCCAGTGACTAGGCTTCCGTCTCCTTTGTTTGAGGCGTTTGCCTCTTAGTAGAGGCGGAGGCGGGCGCGGGCGCCTCTTATTGAAAACTCTTAAAACATATCATTTTGTACGATTTTTTTCTCATTTTATGCTTTTCAGCTGAGGATTCCTAGAAACATGAAACAATGACTAACAAGCAACCAAAACAACTAAAAACATGCTTGAAACTTGAAAGGGCGCAGAAGCAGGCTAAAATCCCACATGAGTTGGTGTAAACTACTCAAACATATCATTTTGCCCAAGTTTCTTCATGAAACAACGAGTAACAAGCAACCAAAACAACTAGAAAAATGCTTGAAACTTGAAAGGGAGTATAAGCAGGCTAAAATCTCAAATGAGTTAGTGTAAAATCGACTCAGAATTTGTACCATCTCCTAGATTCAGAATTCAAAGAAACAATTAGTATAAGTTCCTCATTACTTTTGATAAAATATATCTATGTGCTTTGATCTACTTTTGTTGTTCAATAAGCTGTTCTGGTCGAACTTGAGTTTGATTTTCTCTTATTAATATTTATGTAAGCCCTAATTCCATTACGTAATGCATTACTGCAAGAAATAATTTGCATATTAATTCGAAATATTGGATTCTGGTTGTGTGCAGGAATTGCTGCACATAAAATGGGAAAATGATATAGAGCAAGAATTTTTAGCAAGAAAATCACAATCCCCACGTGTGGAATATCAATCTCAATGGTCCACTTAGCGTTAAATACACATGGCCCACCACTCTTATGGAATTCTTGCACTAGAATTCTTGCGATATATCATTTTTCCAAATAAAATGAAAAAAATAGCCCAATTGATATTAGGCCCATATCTGAGTGCAGCGTAACTGATAATTAGCCCAATTATACAAAGCCCATATCTGATAAAGCCCAGATATATTCCCCCAGCATTCAGCTACGTTCTCTAATCTCTTTTCATTTTCTACTTGCCTCTTTTCATGGACAAGCCAAATCTTGCAAAAAATTCACCGAACCAAGTAAAAATTGCATTGAGATTTGAAGTTTGAACTCGTATGGAAGTGGAACGATTGGCTTTCGGCACAAGACGACACATAAAGGCCAGCACCAGACCTCGAACAGGTTCATTTTCCTCTGTTTATTATTGAATAAGCTTGCCCATGTATCGAAAACCAGGAACTAAAATTCATTCATGGCTCTCAGTCTCAACCTCTGTAACCTCCAATCCACAGCCGGGTTTCGCTTCCAGAAAGGAAAATTCCCTTTTAAAATCGATTCCTTTAACACCTATTCCAGTAAAGGGAAGTCGCCTCTTGCGTTATTGGTCCCTAGTAAAAGATCACATTATTGCGCTCCATTAAAAGTAGCTTCGGCTAATGGGTACCCCATAGACAAAGGAGAGGAGAGTTCTTTTACTGATGGTGAAAAAGTAAAGGTATATGTGAAGCTGAGTAGATGGATAAAATTTGTGAGAGAAAGATTGCCCGGTGGAGAGTGGTGGAAACTTTCAAATGAAGATGTTGCTGATGTTTATGCGGCGAAACCCGTTACCGTGTTACGGGCGCTCAGTACAATGTGGGAACTGGTAGCCCAGGATCGATGGGTTATCTTTGCAGCTTTCACGGCGCTTATCGTGACAGCAGTTTGTGCTTTACTCTTCATTCTTTTGTTGTTTAAATTTCTTTCTACGAGTATCATGTGTTAAAGTAGTGTGCTTTAGCTGGAGGGTGTATGGTCTATCAGTTGAAGATTATAATTTAGAAGTCTTAAATGCAGTTTGAATTAGAGAAAAGGAAAACAATCACCACCCAATTAGCAGCTCATTTGGCAGCTTGTATCATAACTACTCTAAAAGGGCTTCGAAATTAATCAGTTAACGTTAACGTTTCTTGTTCATGGGTTTGAAAAATTAATCTAGCTTCTGGGATAACAATATGTGTGTCAAGATAGGTCTCTATACTGATTTTCTTTAATTTCTTTTGGTAATTAGTCACATTCCCGTGGCACAGGTTTCCGAGATCTCAATCCCACATTATCTGACTGCATCAGTTTTTTCTGCTCAAACTAGTACAATTGCTCTATTTCATCGCAATGTGCGCCTTTTGATGTTCCTTTGCATCTCTGCTGGAATTGGCAGGTTAAAATCTTGCTATGGTTATAACTCCACTACTTTTTTGTAATATGCAATCTAGAAATCTAGAAAATGGCAAAAGTTGTCCTAGCATCTTCGATGTCTGACTGACTAGTACTCTCTGTCATTGAATCTGCAGTGGTGTGCGAGGTTGCTTGTTTGGTATTGCAAATATGATCCTGGTAATTTCTCTGACCTCTAAACTCTTCACCTACAACTTCTATCGTTCTGGCAAAGATGTTGATTCTTGCGAGGATATAGACACAACAGAACTTCATTAAAAAATCTAACCAAGAATATAGCTCGACAAATTTTGCTTCATCTCTTTATTCTTTTGACATGTTATTGTCTTGTTTTCTTAGGCATTCACTAATATAGCTAAAATCAATAGGTATTATACCATAACATCCTCGCACTGGAAATTAGCACGACTTTGTAATGGCTGAAAAGTAGTACGCGTGTGGTTATGTTATCTCATTTGAAATGGATAAATCACCTGGCTTCACTATTCTATCATTCTATGTGATAAACTGATTATGCGAATGTAATTCCTTCCATATATTTTTCAGGTTCCCTATTTTTAATGTAGTGCATACTGGTTATGTTAATTCATGTTGTTGGTTAGGTTAAGCGACTGAGGGAGAGACTCTATTCGGCTCTTCTTCTCCAGGTTCAAGGGATCTCGAATATGTGGTCCATCTCCCTTTCATTTCACTTGAAGATTCTTAATATATAAGAGAACAGTTTTATTTAATATATCCAATCCCACTCATTGTAGGATATATCTTTTTTCGACTCTGAAACAGTTGGAGATTTGACAAGTAGGCTTGGTTCAGATTGCCAACAAGTCTCGCGTGTCATTGGAAATGACCTAAATCTGATATTGCGCAATACTCTTCAGGTTGGTTGGTTGTGCAACACTTACACCCATCTGGTTATAGGCTGAGAACGCTGTTCCTCAACCCTGCAGGGTTCAGGTGCTTTGGTTTATTTGCTTGTTCTATCGTTGCCCCTTGGACTATGTGTCTTGACAATTTGCATTGTTGTGACAACCATTATGCTGATATA
>JAOWBN010240439.1:0-12089 GCA_028565015.1 Pinguicula moranensis
TGATTTAGTGAATAATTCATACAATATATATATATATATATATATATATATATATTGTGATATAAATAAAGTTGTAGGAATACTACACCAATAAGATTACATGCAATAGTAGTGTGGCCAATATAATAACATGCAATGGTGTAATAATGTACAAGGGATTGTATATATATATAGTGTAAATCTAGGGATGGATAACTGTAATAGCGATAGTGGACTGGCCGTGTCCGCTATCGTTACCGCTAAGGTAGTGGATGGAGGTGACAGATCCGTTACCGCTACCGCCATCCGCTATACCGCGATCCATTATTCCACTACCTTAGCGGTAATGATAATGGTAATGGAATAGCGGTAGCAAAAATCCGCTACTTCATCTTCATACAATATTTTCGGTAGCAGTAGCGAAAATCCGCTACTCAAAAATGGCCCAAAATTGCTACAGTTAACGTTATTTTAGCATATTCTAAAATCCTAACCATAATCATTTTTGCCATTACTGCCTTTAGCGGTAGCAGTAATGATAATGATAACGGATTTCTGCCAGTTTCGCTACTCATTATCCACTTTTTGTAAAATCTCTACAAATCAAGAACACTTGAAAGGCCAAGATCAAGTGTTACTCTTGGATTTTAGACCTGTGTTTGTATCCTAAACACATGGTCACCTCTATAAATACTCTAACATGTTCATATATGAGAGATTGATCCACTTCAAGCCTTGATAGAAAAATTTGAGAAGTTCCTTACCTACTTTCTCTCACTACCCGTGAGAATTACGGGATTTGGGGAAAAAATATGAGCAAGTTTTCTTCTATTTTCTAAGGCTTAAAGTGTGGAGCTAGCATTCCTATACTCACATATAAATTATACCAGAAAGTTGTATAAACCTCAATGGAAATTGTAGTGTAAACTACTTTAGGTGAACACTTGAACACCTCAAAGAAATGAGTCTACTTACAATGATTGGGAATTCTTCTCGAGTTATAAAATTTTCTTCCTCCATTGTTTATTTAAGTTGTGTAAATGAGCAAGTTCCATGTGAAAAGAACTCTGAAATTTTTGTTATACATGTATAGCACACACTAAATTTTATGCTTTCGTTCACGTTTTTCTACATGACACGTAGAATAACTTTTTGAGTTCCTAGAGTTTTCTTTGGCTCCAGTCTCATTTCTTGGTCAGCAAAGAAGCAGTCGTTGTTGTCGATCGAGTACAGAGGCAAAGTACATGGCCATGGCACATGCTACAGCTGAACTCTATTGGCTCTGTATGCTATTTGGAGAGTTGCATGTTCCTCTACTTCAGAGTCATGTCTTGTGGTGCGACAATGTTGGGGCTATGTCACTGGCGGTGAATCAATTTTTTCGTGCTAAAGAAACATATTAAAGTGGATTATCATTTTATCAAATAGAATGTGAAAATAAGGATACTACACTCCAATATGTCTATTCACATAATCATATAAGTGCCATATTTACAAAAGGGCATGGTATTTCCCGATTTCTTGAGTTTGGAGACAAGCTGACGGTCTAGTCCCCTTCCATCAGGTGGAGAGAAGTTGATAAAGGTTATCCAAGAGAAATCCCCTGAGGACTAGACTTTGAAAAATTTAAGAATCAAGGAGTTGATAAAGGTAGAATTCTAACTATACGTAGACTTTTTTTTATCTATAAATACAATGCATGACTAGTGATGTGATTTATTGGAGATCCACCCAGTCTTTGTCTTCAATCAATCTTCTATCACCAACTTCTTCGTTGTCTCAGTCGATGTAAATAATTTTTGACGAGACACTTATGAAAAATTGTATGTAGTGTTTTGTTCTATTTTTAATACAAATTGAATTACTCGCTCCCCCATAAAATAATAATATATATAATAAATTTATAATAATAATTTGATTCTCCAATAACTAGTATCAATGTGCAAAGTTGGATAATAATTTGTTAATCAAGCTAAAACTTAAAAGTTGTTATAAAGAGCAATCAAAACAGATAAATTGAGACACTACAACGAATCACATTTTTTTTATAGAGCTTAGAGCGTGCATCTGTACTGTAATAACTGAGACCTAATAAAATTCAGGTTATCTAACAAATTAAAAAAAAGAGTGGTTCTAAATATTAAATAATTAAAAAAAGCATCAGAAATAATAAAATAATTTATTTTTGAAATTTTTGGGTGCCTCGGAAAGGCTTCACATCGCTAAATATATAATTAACAAAAAGCAAAAAGTTTTCTTTCCAACAGACTCTATTGGTCATTAAAAATCACAATTTACACATTTAAAATGAGATTTTTCTCTAGTACGCTAGTAGACCTTCCACAGTAATGAATTCTCCAGCCCCTAATCTTGCCAGTTGACATCATTAACTATGCTAGTAATTTCATAAATCTTATTTAATTATTGTAAACTCAACTAATTTAGATTTCACGCCCTTGCCATAAAAAAGAAGTAGTTCCTCTCCTCTTTATAAGCATTACAATAAACCATTCTCAGACCAAGAGAAATAGCATCTTTACAAGCACTTCTCTTTCCCCTTTTTTCTCCACCTTCAAAAACAATGAAGTTGATCAAGAGAACATTCTTCACGGTGATCATAACCTTAACCCTAGTCATAAAACTACCTTCAGCCACCTCCACACCGGAGAAAAACCCAATGAGACCGAAAACAGCCAGCCGTTTTATCCAACAAGAGATTAGGACTTTAAGGTCAAACTTATGAATGTAACATGGATAGCAAGTCCTGCCAAGGCCAATCCGGGACACGTTGCTACGGGCGGTGTGTACAAACCGAGTTGGATTCTAATCACTGCGGTGCATGCGGGAAGAAATGTAATTTCGGAGAAACTTGTTGCGGGGGACAGTGTGTGAATTCCTTACAAAACTAGACTCATTGTGGTTCATGCAACAGCGGGTGCAAGGTGGGCAGCTGCTTATATGGCTTGTGTGGTTACACTTATGGCTAAAGGGATCAAGATCTTGGCAGTACACCATTATTGGAACTGCGTATGGTTTAAATAGTGATATAGGAGGGGTCTTACTTTTTTTTACTTAGATTGATGGAGATCGAAGAAAGATGCCCGTTAAGGCGATCCGTCACTGCTCGATGAAGAAAGCAAAAAAGAGACTTAACGGTGGGACAACATAGACCTAGCCCCCAATTTAATGGTTATATGGAAGTATAAGTCTCTTTTACGGGGACTTTAGCAAAGCAAACAAGAGAAGAATGGTGTGGTGTCAACACCAGGAATTGAAAAAAGATTTTGAAAGCTTAAATCTTTGTTTAGAGAATTGAACAGGATTAACTTCCTACAAGCTCAAGTTACAAAGACAGAAATCTAGGGTCGAAAAATTTGATCCTCTTGTATATCATGTGACACCGACCAAGATCACCTTTTCTTTTTGTATTCTTTGTCGCAATTGATTTGAATCGAGTTCAGACACAGATGAAAAGTTACTTGCATAGCTCAATTTTGTTCAATTTATTACTACTAAATCGAGAGGAATAAAATTGAAGCGTGTAAGGGCTAACTAATTTTTATGAGTTAGCTAACTAATATGAACTAGACAACTATTAATCGCCGAATAAAAATTAAACATATTACATAAATGAGGAAATCTAAGCCACTTACCAGCTAACAAAAATTTAAACGAGTTTGGCACAATGTTGTCATGTTGTCCCTATTGATTCTCTCGCGTAGCGATTAGGTATTCATTTAGTCTCAAAATGCTCTTAATGTTCAATTGGTACAGAAGAATCACTAGATTATTTATGAGTTGTGCTAGTGTTGCATCAGTTTGGAGATTTTTTATCCTCATCACTTGGATATTCAGGTCATCCTGACCATCTGATGTAGATATGTTGAGAGTGCTCTAGAGATAACTCTCAATTCTCTCTATTGATTCGGATGCTCCCTCCATTGATTCTCTGGGAGATTTGGCTAGCTTGTAATAGAGTTTGATCCCAATATTCCAATGCTTACCCCCATGGTATTGTTTTGAAAGTGCAACAATGGTTATCTAATCTTGCTTCCTTGTTACGTCCTATACAGTGCACATCCCCTATGGAAACTGACTTTTTGCATCAATGGCAAATTCCAATTAAGAGGGTTCCCTTGGAATAACCAGTGTTGATTTGGTGGGAACTCTCGCCCTTTGGATGGCTGAACTTTAACATTGATGGTTCTGCCTCGACTACCTCCAGTGGTTATGGAGGTATTCCCTGTGACTTTGAGGGAAATCACTTTATTAGCTTTAAGCCAGTCTTTGAATTGTACATCTAGCACCATGGCTGAAACCTTGGCCCTTTTACGTTATTTGACTCGTTGCTACTCTATAGGACTCAATTATGTTATCTTTTAATCAGACTCTTTACTTTTGGTAAACTAGTTCAATAAGGTTACGTCCCCCCATTGCGCTATCACTCTCTATGCCAGGACAACTTATCATTATCAATCTATTTCTCCCTGCAAGTTCGATATGTGTATCGTGAAACCAATTTTTGTACAGACTGTCTCGTTTATCTTGGAGCGGGTGGTTATTCCTCCTTTTATGATACTGGTGAGTCTTTCCCTCCTTCTGCCTAGGTGGAGTTGCACAAACTGAGTTACCCTCCATTAACCTCTTATCACGCGCACTGATCTATAATCCATGCTTTACTTTGCTCCATTATGCCCCCCACGTGTAGTTGTAATACCCCATTCGAGGTGTCTTATGGGTCAAAAGATTTAATGGGAGCCATTGAGCTCCCTGCGAGAAATTGCAATACCCTTTCAGGGTGTCGCGCAGGCTAAGGGATGTTGTTGTGCTCCCTATATGAAATTATAATGCCATTTCAGTTGAGCTTGTGACAGGATAAGAGAAAAGCGAAAACAATTGGGGAATTCGACAGAACATGATAAAAGGTAGCAGAGAATGTTTACACCAAAAACTTTGACAACTCTCAACCTATGAAACCACTTATATGTACAAGAGAGTGCTAGGCACTCGGCAAAAAAGTCGTAGGCACTTCTCTCTCTATCCTAATGGACGTAACAACAAAGCCTGCACAGAAGATAGTTGAACTTGTCTTTGCCTCCCTCCTATGATTCAGCCTAGTCCGAGCATGCTAGGAGATGGAAGGTTCCAGAAGATACAAACCTCTTGAGCAGTTGTTTGTACCAATTAGAGATCAGTGGTGCCCAAAGGGGATGGACGGTTGAGGTCCTCAATAATGTCCCTTACCATCCCTGGTTGTCCTCTAGTTTCCCATAGCAATGATAGTGGTGGTTTGCTCTACATGAACGTCGCCATCCAGTTGAGCCAAATCTTCAGACAGGCGTTGGAACTCCCAATTTTTGAGAGATTTTAATCCTTCAAGCTCCTTGATTTTGATTTTGGAATCAAGAGAAGTTGAGCTCATTGAATCGGGCAAAATGGTAGAGAGCGAGTTTCATTGGATGAAGACATTTTGCAAATGATATGTGTGAAAGAAGTAAAGAGAAGAAGAGGTATTTATAGCTGAAGCGTATGAATACTTCGATGTTTAAAGTAACTGCATACCAACACACAACGTTGTTCCTTCTCTCAAAGCAGCTTAGGAAAAGCCGCCTCCAGGAAAAAATAGATTCGTCAACCACTAAGCTAACAGAAAATGGAAATAGGATAGATCAAAACTAAAATTGAACAACTTGGAGCCCCGTGAAAATGCAAAGACTAGGTGACGGTGTCCTTCAGTAGCTCCGTATCTTCCCCATAGAAAAACATATTGGGGTTGGTCGGGTGGGGGTCGAATAAAACATCGTAAGGAAGTTTTCCTTGCCTAGCAAGTTAAGTGAAGGAAGATCAATCAATGTAAAGCATGTGATCAAACATGAAGTTGAGTAAGGCACATGCAAGAAAACATTAGAGTATCGAGAATAAAGGGGTAAAGAACCACATTATAGGGGCTCCTGAAACAATGGGCTCAACAAGTGAGCATGAAAATTAGAATGTTTTACAATTTCAAGTCTTTGACCAAGCCAAACATCTTCTCGCAGAGGGGCTCATGGTCAAGGTCAGGGACGATTTCAGACCGATTAAAGGAAGGGTAATCCCCAAAGTTTCATCCTTCAAGGACTACCCTGTCGAAGTTAAAGGAAATACTAGAGTGCAAAAAAGAAAGCTGAAGTTATCATATACCGGCTCGACAGAAAATTGGGTTAGGACCAACAATTCCACCAACTCGTGCGACATCAACATCTTTGATTTCTCCTTGAGGATGTCCAAGATAACCAATTTGACAAGGGTTTTGGCGTAACCCTCAGGGCTCTCTTTTGCGGGAGCCTTTTCATCTCGATGGGCCCAACTCCATCGCGACCGCTTATACTCCTTGTTTGCCTTCGCCTCTATTTTTTTCAATAACTCCTTTATTTGTGGAAGGTGAAATGATACATCGTGCACCCGGAGTTTGAGGGAATTGCCTTTGTCAGCACTTCCCCTTTCGTTCTTTGTACTTATAGGATGTTTTTAAGAGATTATTTCTACAACAGGTAATGCGGGATATGGTACTATTATCGGCAAGCTTAGGTCTGCCAAAACATCATGAGCGGTATCGTGAGAGTCCGCCATCAGGGCAGGATGGAAGCTCAAAAAGGCATTCACATGAGGAGTTGTCGCCTTGATGGTCATGGGTTCCAAAAGAGTTGGAATAGATCGAGGTCCGGGAGATTGATGCACCTTGATGACCTCCTTCGAAAGGATAAAGGATGTCATGCTCATCATGTTCTCGGCTTCCTGATTTAAGTCTTTGAAAAAAAACCTTTGTTATTACTCACAAGATAAAGCCTTGCTCACCCAAGGAACCCGAGAAGGACACAAGTGCGGGCGAGAAACCTTCTTGGGCCTGAATCTCCTCATCCAAATACACCAAGCTCTAACTGATGGTTGCGGATGACGAAGATGATATTTTTGGGAAGGATCAAACGATTGGCCTTGAGCGACGTGACCACTTAGCGACACGAGGTAGTAAAGGATGGAGTGAAATAAGAGGGTGGTCAAACGAAAAAATAAAGTGAAAGTTCCAATTTCTCTAAGAGGAAGTGATGAATAACATTAACCTCATCCCCTGGTGGAGAGGGAGATACACGCCAATGTTATCCTTCTTGGCAGGGTTAACATTGGCCCAGAAGAAGGTCAAAAACTTGCTGAGGCTAGGCTTCAGAGACAGTACTTGACACAGAAGGATGAATGTGATGTGATGTGATGAGTGTATTCATTCGGAACCAACTAAAGAGGGGCTATATCACATAACTAGAGGAAACTCAAGATGAACGTATGAATGGAAACCCGAAATCCCCCTTGCAATTAGGCTTTGAAAACAATAAAACACCCTTTCGGTTTTGAAGTTATAAAGTTATAAGTTTATATAAACTTATAAACTTAGGTATGAAATATAAATTACAAGTTTATATATAAAAAAAAATATAAAATTAATGAACTATAAATATAAACTTATAAATATATATGAGTTTATAAACTTAACTTACGATATAAATATGAATTATAAAAAAATGAAAAAAAATGAAAAATAATGCGTTCTTAATGGGTCCCGCCCATATCCGCCCAAATCAAAATTTGATAAATCGTATCCGCCCATTTTACTAAACGGTTTAGCCCGGACTGCCCATTTTCCAGTCCTAAATTGCTTAAAATCGCTCATTTTTTAAACGAGCGGGAACGAAAAATGGTCTAGACCGAACTAAAATAGTTTTGGCCATTTTAGCCCGACCCGGATGCCTCTCTCAATTTGTTATGTATGTAGTGATACTTAGAGGATGTTTGCGAATTCCACTGAAAAGTATCTTTTGGCTTTTGGCGGTGGAGTCTATTTGGAGTGTTTGCGATTTTGGCTTTTGATGTTTGACTTTTGACTTTTGGCGGTGGAGAAATAAAAAAAAAAGTCAAAAGCATCTATGGGGTAAATTTTGAAGTGGTTTTGCAGTGATAATTTTGTAATTATTTAAAAATTTAAATTTCAAACATTCCTAACCTCATAAATATTTTAATATTCCCAAGAAAAAAATAATTCAAGGATATTTTTATCATTTTTCATTTATAAGTTTAGAAAAATAGCTTTTGAAATAATAATATGCAAACACTATATTGTGAATTTTGCTGTAGTAAAGCATATTTTGCAAATATTTTCCAACTTTTTTCATAAAAACTCCTTTTTTCAAAAGATCTTTTGAAAAGTTACTTCTACATAAGCACAAGAAATTGCAAACACCCCATTAATGATCTTTTCTGGATAGAATAGTTCTTTATTTTACTTAACTAGATATAATTATTTCATATATCATTTCCGATTTTTTCTAAATTCAATTTGGTGGATTCAGTGGTTGATGAATTTGATCATGTCCTGGTAGCTCAAGTAATGAGTAATTAAACTTTACAAATGTAAGGTCTAGGATCGATACCCACCTATGTCGCAAACGAAAAATAGTCTTTTGTATAATTACAATGGTAAGGCTGCGTGTATTTGACCCCCAAATTTCAATTTAGTTGAAAATATATTGGATAAAGTTGGTCGCGGATGAATTTCAATAAAAAAAAAAAAAAAATGAGATTTAAAGTTGGTGTTCCTAATCCTATAATTACCAAAAAAAGATATTGTAGAACTCTGCATTTATTAAAGAAAATCTAGTTGGACTGGAAATTGAAGGTCAAAAGTGTACTTTTATTATTATAAATTAATCCGTAAAGAAATAGTTTGGATTTTTGTGTAGGCTTTTATGCTGCTACCCGACCTATCAGATGAGAGAGAAGCACCAAAATTGACTGCGATTCCAAACTTTTTCCCCAGAACCATGCTCCGAGACTGTCGCGACTCTCCCACCATTAAAAGATCTTGTTAATTTTCTCAACAAGAATGGGAAAAGATTCGGCCTTTTTTCAAGAACTGGATTAGAGATTGTGGAATTATTGGAAACTGTTGCTTGCTTCGTTTTCTTCAATCAAGAGGGCGGCGTCTCCTGATTGCGGAGTACAAGAGAAAAAGGAGTTGGATCTTTCGTTGTTTTTCTCGTATATTTAAATTCAATTTCGGGATAAATGTCTGAGTTGGTGGCTAGAACTGGCCGGCATCAGCAGCGTTACAAGGATGGATACCGCCTCATTGCTGGGTATTTATTCTTTTTGAGAAACGTTTTGAATGTTTTTGTTCATTGACATATCGTTAGGCATGATAGTTGGCGAGTGCATGGTTGCATGGCAATTAATTCCGGTTGATTGAATTGGGAAAAGGTGGAGAAACTGTAGCTGGTTTGGTGGTGCTTCTACGAATTATTGGGATTGGATAGAGTTGGGATTTTTGTTTTGTAAAACAAATGTGTGTTTTTTTTGCTAGTTTTTTGGGCTGGTGGGATTTGAATAAGTTGGATGGCAAAATTAGAGAATTAGGAATAACCTTTTTTGCGTGCGTGGACTGAAGATGCAAAACTGTCTGTTCAAATGGGAAGGGATCGGTTATTGGCTGTATGATTTTCTTATGTTGATTTTCTTCTTTCTTTTTGTAAATGTGATAGACCTGTTACCGTCTCATTATGGATGAATGATGCATTTCCAAGGTTCAACTTTCTTAACAGATTGCAAGTAAGAAAATCAATTTTTTAGAAGAAAGATAGGCTGCAGGCCCTCTAAACTCATAAAATTAAAGATTGCACGTACATTTGCTCTAATTGGCTGTTTTCTGGTTTAACTGATTCAGCAAAATAATTGAGATATTTGCATTTGATGCCAAAGTGTAATTTAAAATTAAGGTATTAGTGTTCTATGAGGGTTAATGAAAAGCTGTTCTCAAACTAGTACTTCAAAGTAAGATTTTTAACTTATGATAAAAACATATGAAGATCACTGACTGCTACGTAGATGTTTTTATAAGTACTGCCGTATACATTAGCTATCTGTGCTTGTTGATGCGTGAAGTTTGGATCCCAAACTCTGGCACTTCTTTTTATCATTACATGGCAAGAACACCCACATCCTTTTCAATATTATGGTTTCACTTCCTTTATGTATCAGCGTGTCCTTGTGTGCTTTTCGGCATAGTGCTTCAGTTAATCATCATTGCATGCACGTGAAGCCAGTAATTTTGAAATTGGCTGAGAAAACATTTTTTAGATTCGAGCTATTTATAGATTTTTATGTCTAAAACCATGAGCACATAAGCCAAAATCCTATCTTACCTATTCTGACCAATATCATTGGTTCCTAGGTGTATTCCCTTCAAATATAAGAACGTCGGACATGGTGGAGGCACATCTGATAGGGTAATTGAAGTGCTAATGATCAACTCAACTAGTGGACCTGGTCTTCTGTTCCCAAAGGTGAACATCTGTATCTTAATACCCTTGCTAGTAAGATGGGCAGATTATGTCTTGCTCATACTTCTCTTGATATAATTACACAGTTGCTGCTGAGAATTTTATCTGTCCTCTGGAGACAATAGCAATGACTTGTAATATGAAGTCTGTTGGTATAGGTGGATGAACTTGTGATTGCTTCCGTTATCCATTTCACTCAAAATGTTTCTTTCCCAAGTAGTGTTAAGCCATTTGCTACAGCTGTGGATGTTCGTTTTTGCATTATTTCAACTAGAATACTCATTTTTTGGTACTTTCGTGTAGGGAGGATGGGAGAATGATGAGACAGCTGAGGAGGCTGCAGAGAGGGAAGCCATGGAAGAGGCTGGAGTTCGAGGGGATCTAGTGGTGAGAAAAGATATCCTTTAGTTTGTCTTTGGATATAATTTCAAATTGCTTTGGTCTTCTGTCCTTGTTCAGTTCCTGAAACTAATCATTATTATCTTGCTTTGTGGACTGTTCTTTTAATGGAACATGTCTTATTTGATTATAACTTAAGAATTATAAATCAAGGTAAACAAGAGAATTGCCATCATGTTAATGTGTGATACCAAAGGTTTCATATGCATTTCTTATGACGTTAGACCTAGGAACAATGAAAATGGTAGCAAGTCTTCATTGAAGGAAAAAAAGAAATGATATGTTGCCTTCTTTTGTGTTCTCTTCCTTCTTTAGTGCCGTTTCTTAACAATGCATGACCAGAAATGGAGGTTCTGCATTTTCCATAGAGATTTCTACTTTGCTATCACATCATCCTCCCTTTAAACCCTCTTAACTTTTTCCCCTTTCAGCACTTCCTTGGATGCTATCCGTTCAAGAGCAAAACTCTCCAGGATGAGTGCAGTCCGGAAGGCTTATGTCGAGCTGCAATGTATGCTCTGCATGTGAAGGAGGAGCTGGAGAGCTGGCCAGAGAAAAGCCATCGAGACCGAAGCTGGCTGACAATCCCTGAAGCGATCGGTTGCTGCAGACATTTGTGGATGCGAGAAGCTCTGGGAAAAGGTTTCTCCAAATGGTACTCCGATGGTATGATCAGCACTTTGCCAAAGAAGGGTCTTCAGAATTCATCAGAAGATAACCATTGAGTTGAGTATTCTTTACAGCAACTGATCTGATGCCATATCTTCGCAACTGGCTCGTGTTTAGTCCTTCTGTTTTGTCTATAGGAATCGATGGTGAAATGCTGATAGATTTGGTTGGTTTTTCGGTTGAAATATTTGGTAGAAAAGCTCTTTTGGTTTCATTATTCCTCTCGTTCAAAACAAACTGTTTAAAAGAATAGTTCTTGAGTAAAAGGTCATTTACCCTGTACTATATTTATTAGTTAACTTACTCCCCTGTATTTTCAAAAGAGCTATTTTACCCATTATACTTTCAAAAAGAATCTCACTGCCCCCGAGTGTTCTTCACGCGTGGGTTTGCGACTGAAAAAATTTTATTATATGGAAAAGTCAATTTACCCTTACCCTTTTTCGAAAGTACAAGAGGGGTAAAGTAGTTTTTTTGAAAGTACAGGGGGTAAAGTAACTCTTTTTAAAGTACAAAGGGCAAAGTAACTTTTCTGAAAGTACAGGGAAATAAATTAACTAATAGGTATGGTACAGGGGAATGACCTTAATTAGTCTGAGAAGAGAGAGAGAGAAGTGCACAAAGACATTGCAGACGGTCAAAGGGTAAGGAAATGCTGAGTTGAAGGTTACACATGGAGTA
>JAOWBN010240450.1:0-12088 GCA_028565015.1 Pinguicula moranensis
CGTAGTGGTCAAACAATCAATCAAGCATTTCACAAAGTTCTATGTGTTGTCCTCAAATTGCATGGTAGACTACTTGTTGCGTCAATAGGTAATGGAAATGCTTCCAGGTACATTCATTAAGCTTTTTGTTTGGTAATGAAACTTTGAAGAGTATTAAATTTGATCTTCATTAATATTTGGCCTCTTTTCATGGATGTGTGGGTTAGTTGAAGGACACCTACATACCAGTACATATCCACGCAGAAGATCAATCACGTTACCGAACAAGAAAAGGGCATTTTGCAACAAATGTCCTTAGAGTGTGTGACACACATGGGCGATTTATCTACATGCTAGCTGGTTAGGAGGAATCAGTTGCAAATAGTCGTGTTCTGAGGGACACACTAACCCATCCAAGTGACCTTAGGGTACAAACTAGTATGTTCAATTCTATATATAATTTTTTAGGGCATTAGTTCAAATATTATAGGCTAATAGATTTTTGTGTATGGTTTTTGTAGGAACATATTTCCTGTGCGATAGTGGATATATGAATGCTGAGGGGTTCCTCACGCCGTATAGGTAAACAAGATATCATCTTCAAGAATGGGATACTGGAAATAGAAGGCCAGAAAACCAGAAAGAGTTATTCAACATCCGTTACTCAGCAGTCCACAATGTGATAGAAAGGGCATTTGGTATTTGAAAGAAGCGATTTGCCATTTTAAGGAGCCCTCCCCAAACCCTGCCTAAAGGCGGGATATTCTGGGTATGTTTGATTTGGTTTGGATTTGCCATTTTAAGGAGCCCTACATTCTTCCATATTAAAACACAATGTGACATAATTCTAGCATGTGCGCTGTTCCACAACTTTGTCATCGACGTGACAGAAAATCACAGGGCTACAATGCTATAAGGTAAATAGACCGAGACATGGAGTCATCTGGCGGTCTGCATAGCTAATGGTTCGAGATCAATGCTTTATATATCCTCTAAGTCTTTGCTTAAAGGAAGTTTTAGCAATCTCATCAACCTATGTTATAAGGTATACAGGCAGAGCTGGGTTTTTAGCAAGGTAATGACACCTGTAGTCATTCATATGGCAGCCTGCATAGCTGAGAGCCAAAGGATAAATTTTGCTCATCTTCTGGGTTTTCCTGATCTATTACTTTATGAAGGAACCATGTGATATACGACTAGTACTTGATATGTACCTAGACTCTAGAGTCTCATATTTTAGACTCCATTTTTTTTATCGTTTACCATTTATTTTTTCTGTAACTCTTACCCCTGGCAAGATATTGTAAATACTTTTTTATTCAATGAATTTTGGCTTAACAAAAAAAAACAATCAACAATCCAATAATCGACAACAAGTAATATCCAACATAACTCAACACGGTTAAATTTCCACCACGCCTAATTGGATACCAAACTTTATGCGAACAACATCATAATCACTCAAATTCAACACATATCAACCAACAATAAACACACATAGGCCTCGCGTTTTCGGCGTGACTCCTATTTTTTTTACCTTTTTTTTTTTTCCTTTTTCATTCATTCTTCTTTCTATTTCCTTCAGTCACGACTCACGATCGCGATACGTTCACTTGTTCTTTTTTTTTGACTTTTTCTTTATTTTTCCTTCAGTCATGACCGCAGGACATATCCAACTTCACGCATACAATCCCAGTAGTTGGTAGCTAACTTCACCGACTGTAGGAAGGTGCGCAGCCACGACTCAGGACATGCATGCCACCATAAGCCATGAGCACACCACTGATGACTCCGCTATCCTGCACAACCACAGAGCAGAAACCTTTATGTATCTCTCTATTCTTATACCTCTAAACTTATTTCTGTTTAAGCATAACCTCAAAGAGTACATAGCTTGTGAATCTTTCCCACTTCCTAATCTAGCAGAAAATGCAAACAACTGGCAGGAGGTGGGGTGGGGGTTCGAAAATGGAAGCCTAGCGCTAGTGAATTTAATGAGTGGGCCATTTTGAGATTTTGAGGAGTATTTATTTATTTATTATAATGAATTTGTTTTTAAAAGAAAAAATAAAATTCGTATTACCGGACTAGTCCACACATACACAATCCCTTAGACTGCGTTCTAGTGTTTTATGTCTCTATCCTAAAAGTAGAGGTGAGCAAAATGGACCGTTAATCGAACCACAGTGCTGATCAAACTAGGATCATACCGGACTAGCGGTCCAATGGGCTGATCCCAATTCTAAATTTTATAGAATTGGGGCAGACGGTCCTACCAAATCTCTGGACCATCGTCAACCGGCGGTTCGACCGTCAAAAACTTGCCGAAAATTCGTATAAATAATAACAATAATAATAGTAATAATAATAGTAAATTTAAAAAAATCCCACACACCTGAGTACCATCTCCCACCCATCATGCCTGCAACTTCCTCTGGATCACCTCCAAGTATGCTCGTTCCTTTTTCGAGAAGACTACCCCCGTCTTAGATTCTTCTTCTTCCTCATCTATCACCAGATTAGTCCGGTAGCCACCTCATCAACCATCTTTCCAGCCTCCACGGCTATGATCCCTACCTCTAGACTGTCCTTTTCCACCCAAATCTCCCTCCTTGGGTAGCTTAGAGCAAATCTGCATCAAGTGACCTATCTTTCCATAGTGATAGCACCTGCGAGTCTTACCTCGTACATTAGTGGAGGTAATTGTCTTAGTCAAAGTATTTACTCCCTGTATGAGCCCAATTAGTGGAGGTAATTTTTTTGTGTGTGTTCGAAGAGCCGAGGGTCTCCACGGAAATAGCCTATTGATCTCTTTATAGAGGTCTGGGTATGACTGAGTACATCTCACCCTCTCCAGACCCTGCCAAAAGACGGGATATACAGGGTATGTTTGGTTTGGTTTGGTTTATGAGCCCAATTAAGAACTTAAGAACCCTGGGATCGAGTTTACTCAAAGCCTCCAATACCTTACCTGCCACATTCTCTTCCTTTCTTATCATCTTTCACACACCTACTTCACAATCAACAACTCAAGGATTCTCCAATCAACAACTTCCACACACCAATCATCCACAATCCAACACATCAACAATCAATATCCAAAAAACAACAATCAACAACAATTAATACCCAACATAACTCAACTCAGTTAAATTTCCAACATGCCTAATTGGATACCCAACTTTTTGCGAATAACATCATCATCACTTAAATCCAACACATATCAACCAACAATAAACACACATAAGTCATTACCTCGTGTTTCTGGCATGATCCTTTTTTTTCCTTTTTTCTTTTCTTTTTTTCCTTTCTTTTTCATTCAGTCACTTCTCACGATCGTGGGACGTTTCCTTTTTTTTTCCTTTTTTTTCAGTCACGATCGCTGGGACGTCTCCAACTTCACACATACGATCCAGTCATCGGTATCTCACTTCACCGTTGGTGGGAAGACACGTAGACACCATGCAGGGTTGCACGAGATGGTGCGATAACAACATCGGATTTTGCTTCACTTCGCAGCGTGCAAGCGTATGGTGCTCAGGAATGTTTGCGGAGGTGGGGTTTCATGACCCCTCATGAGACACGGGCTTGTAATCAGTGACAGAGGGTTCTTGCTGCGGGGTAGGGAAGTTTTCAGCAACAAGAACGACCGAAATAGTGAAGGGAGAAGCGGCTAGGGTTTTGGAATCGTAGGCTCTAATGCCAAATTTTAAATGTGATAGATGAATTCTGCTTATTTTGAAATAAGCCATTGGGCATATATAGTACATGTGTGCAACATATTGCATATGAGTCTCTAAACTACTAAAGACTACTAATACATGCCAACTGTCTCTAACAACATTATACTCCTCAGGGATAGAATTCCAGAGAATCATAGCTAAGTTAGCATCACGTATAGCCTAGTCAGTCTCTTTAATCATCAAAAAAATGCTTTAAAAATTTAACTAGGCTTTCATCTAGAGTCTTATAAAAGTCCATCTTGTATGAAAAAATAGAGGCCCTTCAAGAAGGCCAAATTTTGTGCACTTTGTAACACATATAGGGAGTCTAATTTAAGCATCATAGATTTAGTAGACTACTCACCATCTACCTTACACATCATTGTGTTCGAGAGCTTGAGGATCACAAGATTATATGCCTCCTCTTCAATGTCAGCTTTCTTGGCCTTTTGTTCAGTTGCCCACTCCTTTTTCCTATGGCACCTTGTGGTGCGATAGAAGAGCACGTATGTTTTTCATCCAACTCCCATAGTCGATATTTCCATCAAATTATTGGATTTCAAGTCTCATAGAACCCATGCCTACTGAAAAACAAACCAATTGAATCAAATTGTTGAACATACTCAA
Organism: Pinguicula moranensis; assembly: GCA_028565015.1. Classification (NCBI taxonomy): domain Eukaryota; kingdom Viridiplantae; phylum Streptophyta; class Magnoliopsida; order Lamiales; family Lentibulariaceae; genus Pinguicula; species Pinguicula moranensis. The sequence goes on from JAOWBN010240450.1 coordinate 4,329, forward strand.
GGGAATTAATAGTTTATTGCAATGGAGGAAATAAACAATAGATAAAATTTTGTAAGAATTACATAAACGAAAGTACAACTTCAACCTTTCACCATTGAACAAAATATGAGAATTCGAAGAACTCATAGACTTGTGAAACTCACAGTTTACTTAAAATAGATCGCCCTCTATTGGATACTTTGAGATACACGAGCGTTTGTCTCCCAAGATACAATGGATTCGAGTTGATATGCACAACACTTGCAGCACAACATTGACGGACTCTAACAATATCTTTCTTCTATCACCAATTGAAAGACTCACAAAATATTCCAAGAAGAGAGAATAAAATTCTAGACTCAATTTGTTGTATGTTTTTTTTCACTTAGGATGAGATCCACAATTTATAGAGTTTTTGAATGAATGCTAGAGATTTCTACCTCTCCAACTTCTCCATTATCTCCACTAACTTAGTGAGTTAACTCAACTCTCCATTTTCTCCATTAACTTAGTGGGATCATGACTTTGAAAGAAAAAACTTTTCCCTTCATATTCTTTATCAATTTCTCATTAATCTCTAATAACATATTAATAATAAATATGCATTTCTTTCCCCAAAAATCCCCCACATGAATGAAATTGATGCTATACACAGACTCAATACGTGGTGATAGAATTCGATAGTCAATACCTGCATAGAATAGATAGATTTCACCCATTGAACCTTCCCTTGTGAGAATATATTAACTTTACTAGTTGATCAATAGACGCGGTGTACTTGAACTATTATGTCATTTGTGTAATGTGTAATATAATTCACACATATATCTTCATGATACCTTTTTGATTCTCATGTTTTATGTTCATTTTGACCCTGAACATATGCCTGATTTTGCAAGAGTTTTTAAAGAATTAAGTCCCTACAATTCTCCTTCGAAGCGGCCCATCTTCTCTCTCACACAGGTATTTCACTTAATTAAGAGTAATCTGCATTACTCTGCTCAGATTTCTGATGCATAAAGATCATTAAAAGCAAATATTAGGGGTGTTCATTCGGAATTCGGAATTCGAAAATGGCAATTTCCGTTCCGATCCGAAATTATTGCAGAAACGGAATCGGATTTCCGATCCGATCCGTAATTTTTTTGGGAATTTGGAATTCGGAAATCGATTCGGAAATTCGGAATTCAGAATTTCCGAACAATAATAAAAAAAAATTAAAAAAAATTTGAAATTCAAAAATATTTCAAAAAACTATAAAAAAAATGTTTCGGAAATTCGGAAAAATTTCGGAAATTCAAAAATTCAGAAATCCGCCCCTATTTCCGTTCCGATCCGAAATATAATTCGGAACTGAAATAATATTCCGATCCGATCCTAATTCGGAATTCTAAATTTCAGATCGGAATTCGGAATTCGGAAAATTTCGGAAATCGAAATTTCCGAATTCCAATTTCCATTTGCACACCCCTAGCAAATATACTTAGCCTCTTCCTACAAATTTCACTATTTCATCATAGGAATAGGCAGGGGTTTCCCCCCACAGTGAAAACCAAGATCATTGCAGTTGGGTTGTCCCTTTGAACCTAGATTTTGGGATCTCTAGTCAAGTAGGTTTTGTATTGGCCTTATTTTATAACAGACTTAAGTCACATTCCTCTCGATGTCTTTTCAACTTGATCTCTATTTAACCCTTTGGCTAGCGGATCTGTAATGTTATCCTTTGATTTTACAAAGTCAATAGTGATAACTCCAGTTGAGATCAGTTGTCTAACGGAATTATGTCGATGACGTATATGTCTCGACTTGCCATTATATATGATATTCTTTGCTCTACCAATTGTATATTGGTTATCTCAATATATGCATATAATCGGCACGGGTTTTGGCCAATCTGGGATATCTTCCAGGAAATTCTATAGCTATTATGCCGCTTCACTGCATTTATCCAATGCTACAAACTCAAATTCCATCGAGGATCTGGTTATTACAGTTTGTTTTGAGAATTTTCACGAAACTGCTCCACTTCCAACAATGAAGATATATCCACTAGTATCTTTAGAGTCTTGTATATCAGAGATCCAACTTGCATCAGTGTATCATTCTAAGACAACAAGATCCAACTTGCATCAGAGTATATCTTAAGTACCATAGTACTCTAGTGATTGCTTTCCAGTAATCATTTTCAGTATTACTCGTGAATCTGCTCAATACACTCACAGTATAAGCAATGTATGGTATTGTACAACTGATCAGGTACATGAGATTGCATATTACTCTAGCATATTCTACTTGAGCAATACTCTTTCATTTATTCTTCGATAGATGTTGACTTATGTTAATTGGAGTTATAAAAGAACTAAAATCATCTTTATTGAATTTGTCAAGAATTTTGTTCACATAGTGCAACTAGCTCAAGATGATACCATTTGACGATCATATAATTTTAATCTCTAAAATTACACCTGTCAAACCCATATCTTTTATATCAAATCTTAAGTTCAACATGTCTTTGGTAGATTTTACCATTCGATCATTGTTGCCGACAATTAGTATGTCATCTGCATACAGACATAAGATTATATATCCTTGTTCTATAATTTTTACATAAACACATTTTGTCACACTCGTTGATTTTGTATCAATTGGTCATCATGACATTGTCAAATTTCTCATGCCACTGTTTGTGATATAAATCCTTGCCGAACTTGTGACAAGACTCCACAACTATTTCGATACTTTAAGAAAAGACACAAACGAATTTGTTGTTTCTAACGCTTGAAGAACATCTTGTGTCCAATCAACGAAAGTCACAATTTTTGTAAAGATCAAGACACCACAGACAACCCCCTGAAGGTATTGAATTACCAACCAAGAATCGAAGAAGGTTTAAAACCAAAAGAGAATATTAATCTCACAAAAACCAATTCAAAACTTGTGTGTCCAATACAAAGGATGTTAGGCCTTTATATAGGCATAGATAATCCTAAAATTTGAATAAAATTCGTGCAAAATTAATAAGGGAATTTTAAAGTAACTAGGAAACTAATTAATGATAAAAATTGGACCAAAAACATGTCCTAGGCTAATAAGGTAGTTTAGGCCACGTGTTTTCTCCCTTCATTAGGAGTCTTGGTCTTGTAAGGAAGCTTCTTGAATGGACAAAGGAGTATTGGTTGTCAAGGGAACACCTTTCCTTAGGCAACGAGACAAAATCCCTAAATTGTAGGAGTTTTTTTTTTCTTTCCAATTTTTTCTTTCCTTCTTCTCTTTCCTCCACGTTTTTAGGTCTTTATCCATGATGGTTTGGGCCTTGGACTTCACCTCTTGGGCTAGACATTGAACCCTAATGGGCCGGATCTTCTCTATTGGGCCGTGGGCCCATTTGAAATTTTTGGACCCATGGCCCAAAAATTTTCAAATGTCTTATTTTTAGCCCACATTTCTTTGAGCTTTCCATTCATGCTCTCCATGAATTTCTTAGCCTTCATCCTTGTGTTAGGCCCATCGGATATAATTAGTGGATCATGTTGTTTGGCGGGCTTCATGGTCTTCTCAAGTTCATTTTCACATTCAATGGATATCATGGGCTCGTCCTCTCCATCCTTGGGGTCGTGACCCTCTTGTTTGGGTTTGGGTGCAACTTGGGTTGCATCATTATATATCCTTGTTCTATAATTTTACGTAGACACATTTGTCACACTTGTTGATTTTGTATCCATTGGTCATCATGACATTGTCAAATTTCTCATGCCACTGTTTGGGTACTTGTTTAAATCCGTACAAGAACTTAAACAATTTATAGACTTTCTTTTCTTGTTCAAAGCCATATAACTCTCGAGTTGTTTCATGTAAATTTCTTCATTTTTATCTCCATTTAGAAAAAGCAGTCTTTATGTTCTTTTGATGGACTTTGAGATTGTGCAATGCGGCAATTGCCAAAATCAATTTTATCGAATTTATTCTCGACACAAGAGAATAAGTATCAAAATAATCAAAGCCTTCTTGTTGCTTGTATCATTTGATTACAAGTTTGGCTTTATACATATCAATTGTTCCATCTGGTTTCATTTTCCATTTGAAAATCCACTTGGACCCTAATGGTTTACATCCGGGAGGAAGATCCACCAGTTCCCAAGTATTATTATACAGGATGGAACAATTTCACTCTTTATGACTTCTTTCCATAAAGGATCGTCCGTCCTTACAACTTCCTTGTAAGTTCAAGCTTCACACTCGGTCATGTTGGTCAGAAAATCTGGCCCAAAAGATGTTTATGTCTTACCCTTTTACTACGTTTGGGCTCTTCCTGAACTTCTTCAAGTTCTTCTTGATTTTGATTGATTTCATTCAAGCCTCGTTTTGTAGAACTTGGTTCAAATTCCTTGGATTTACATGGAAAAAAGAACGAAGCATTCTTTGATTCCCTTATCGTATTCTTGTGAATATTAGGATTTTGAGATACATACACAAGAAGCTTATGTGCACTTTTGTGATGTGCATACCCAATGAAAATACAGTTAATCATTTTTGGACCTATTTTCATTTTCGTAGGTAAAGGTGCTGCCACCTCAACTAGACACCCCCACACTTTAAGTATTTGTATGAGAGTATCTTACATTTTCACAATTCATAAGGTGTCTTTTCGACTTTCTTATGGGGTACCTTATATGAAAGGTAATTAGCCGATAGTATGACTTCCCCCCACATGTATAATGCAAACCAGAACTGATTAACATTGCGTTCATCATTTCTTTTAAAGATCTATTTTTTCTTCAGTCATTCCATTGTATTGTAGAGAATATTGGGCAATGATCTCATGAATAATACCATGTTGAGCACAAAATGCACCAAATGGTTCAACATATTCATCACCACAGTCACTTCTAACCATTTTAATTTTCTTATTAAATTGGTTTTCTACCTCTTGCTTATAAAGGGTAAATTTCTTTATTGCTTCATTTTTACTTTTTTTTTATTATTATCAAATATACATCACAATATTTTGTACTCTCATTGATTAAAGTAATAAAATATTTATTCCCACCTCTTATTTAAATAAATTTCAAATCACATACATCGGTGTGAATTAACTCAATGGTTAGTCCTTTCAACTGATTGGAACGATGATCTTGTCAGCTTTGCCTCAACACAAGTTTTACACTTGCATTTGGAATCTATATAAAATTTTGATATGTGGTTTTAGTTAATTAATCCACGCAAAGTATCATAATTAACATGTCCTAATCTACCGTGTCATAGATTAGAAGATTCAAGCATGTAAACAGAAGAAGTGCTAGCTTTATTAACATTATCAGAGGGCTTTATAATAGCCATTACATTCATCTTCCACATGCTATCAGTACACACATGGTCTTTTCCAACAAATACACCTTATTTTGATAAAACAATGTGGGATTCAAATACCATCTTGAATCCATGTTCACTCAATCGTGTTCCAGAAATTAGATTCTTTCTTAGCACAGGCAAATACAACAAGTTTTGCAGTTTAACCTCTTTTCCTGAAGTCATCTTCAAATGCACGGTTCCATGCCCTTCAATCTTAGATGTAGAACAATTCCTCATATAAATTTTTCTCCAACTTTCATAGTTAGCTAAAAAAGAGCAGACTTATTATCACAAACATGTCTCGTGGCTTCAGTGTCTAGATACAACAATTTTGGATTGATATCCACCAAGTTGACTAGGGATAAGTAATTCGACTCATTTACATCCAGATCATGAATGTTTGGAATCCATATTATGCAAGGAAGAGACCACAACATGGAGGTCTATATCAGATACGTCTCTCGTGATGGTATCCACAATGTTGGCCTCCAACGTTTCCTTGCCCTTATTCTTTTTCGGCAACATACAATCAGATGACTTGTGGCCCGCCTTGTTACAATTGTAACATTTTCCAAAAAAACTTTTATTTTTTAATCACTCCTCCTTTAGGGTCCCATCTTTGACCCATGCACAAACTTATTACTCTTACCTCTTTCAAGTTCTATCACATTTGCTTCAACAACATTCTTGTTAATAATATCAAAAGTCTTTTTCTTGTTATCTTCTTCAATGCGAAGTCTAAGGATCAGATATTCCAATGACATTTTCTTCCTTTTGAGCTTCAAATAATTTTTAAAGTTCATCCACGAAGGAGGTAACTTCTCAATTATTGCAGCTAATTGGAAGGATTCACTAAGGATCATTCCTTTTGCCAACATTCCATGAATGATCAACTGAAATTCTTAGACTTGACTCACAACAGTTTTCATATCCACCATTTTGAAATTCAAGAATCAAGAAGCCAAAAACTTCTTGTCACCAACATCTTCAGTTTTATACTTGTGGTCTAAAGCATCTCATAGTTTCTTTGCTTTCTTTTTTATGTTATACATAGTATACAAGGCATCAGACAAGCCATTCGGAATATAATTCCTGCAAAGGAATTCATAATGCCTCCAGCTATCTATTGCAGCAAAAAACTGCTCATCCAATTCATCTTCTCTAACAGTAGGAGGATTCTCTTTCAAGAATCTCGCAAGATTTAGCATAGTAAGGCAGAACAATATTTTTTATTGCCACGTCTTTAAGTTGGACCCCTTAATTTTTTTGATTTCTCATTATAGCTCATAGGGATAGATGTCACCCTCGGAACCCTCGGAATCGGTGTTACCACGGAACCATTCTTGTCCTACGAGTCTCCAAGAGTAGGAGCAACATTATGGGTTTCAACTTGCATAAGTCGCAGTGAGGAGGAGTCTTCGGGAGATATTAAAAGTTAAAAGTTAGTAACCTTGAAATACAAAAATCAGAAAATAGTGATCACAATATTATGAATAATAAAAGTAATATTTTGAATAAATATTTTGAATAATAAACACAATATTATGAATAATATTATAACACATATGCATCATGATCAACGGATAATATATAAAACAAAATATGTTCAACTTATCAGATTTGAATTTTCATTGATATTGGAATCGAAAAAACTTAGAATCATATTTAAGATATATTGCTTGTATTTTCTGCAAATCAAATTGTTAGTTCCAAAGAAACTAGAAAATCTATTTTAAGATTGTTTAACATAAACAATAGATAAAATTAAATGAGAATTACATAAACAAAAGTACAACTTCAATCTTTCATTGTTGAACAAAATAGGAGGATTCAAAGAACTTTGATACCTGTGAAACTCACAGTTTTCTTAAAACAAATTCACCCTCTCCTGAGTGCTTTGAGATTCATGAGCGTCTGTCTCCCAAAATATAACGGATTCAAGTTGATATGCACAGTACTTGCAGCACAACTCTGACAAACTTTAACGATATCTTTCTTCTATCAAAATATTCTAAGAAGAGAGAATAAAATTATAAACTCAATTTATTGTGTGTATTTTTTCACTCAGGAGAGAATCCACTATTTATAGAGTTTTTGAATAAATGTTAGAAATTTTCACCTTTTCACCTTTTCACCTTTTCACCTTTTCACCTTTTCACCTTTTCACCTTTTCTATTATCTCCACTAATTTAGTAAGATATTTTTTCCATTAATTGAGTATGATCAATTTCTCATTCATCTCTAATAACATATAAATAAGTAATGTGCATTTGTTTTTCAACATAAATAAAATGACTAAATGTTACCAATCTTGGAAGAATTCAAGATGAGTCGATCTTGCTGTGAAATTTGGTGTGGATGGATTTGTACCTGCTACTGTTGCTGCTGATTTAATATATTTTCAGGACAATAATAATCATTCAAAAAAGTAA
>JAOWBN010240459.1:0-12088 GCA_028565015.1 Pinguicula moranensis
TCAATCTATTAGCCAACAGTTTGGATAAAATCTTGTATCCGCAACCCACTAAAGATATAGGCCTGTAGTTTTCCAATGATATCGGGTTTAAAGTCTTTGGAGCCAAAGAAATGAAGGTTGAGTTTATACCTTTAGATAGACGACCCAATCTGTAAAACTCAAAGATGAAGGCCAAAAAGTCAGATTTCAAGGACTCCCAATGCTTTTGTATAAAGTGAAAGTTATAACCATCCGGCCCGGGACTTTTAGATGCGCCACAGCTCCATACTGCTTCTTTGACCTCAAGTTCTGTAAAGGAGGATATTAAATATTCATTGTCCTCTGTAGATAATATTGTCGCAGCTGATGTGTCCATTGTAGGACGATTCCACTTCTCAGTTGAGAAATGAGTCTCAAAGTGAGCTTTAATTCCAGCTTTTACTGCACCCACTTCTTCTGTCCATACCCCTGCCAGTAGAAGACCTCTAATGTTGTTTTTCCGTCTGTTGCCATTAACTCTTGAGTGGAAGAAACGAGTGTTGTTGTCTCCTTCCATAATCCAGCGAGATCTAGACTTCTGTTTTAGTAGAGATTCTTTACTCAAGAGAGCTTGTTGAAGTTTACTCCACACTTCCCCACGCTGTGCTTTCACAGAATCAGTAGGAGGATGTTGCTCAATCATAGTATCAAGCTCTCTTAGCTGCCGCCTTAAATCATCAGCAGTTTGGCCGACTCTTCCATAGACATTTTTGTTCCAATCAGACAATTTCATTCTCATTAATCTCAATTTCTCATGCAACACATAACTTTTATATCCAGCAACATTCAGCGATCTCCATTCAGTTTTTACAAATTCTGCAAATCCAGGAAATTTTTCCCAAGCATTTATTGTTTTAAAAGCTTTCGGACCCCAGTTCACTTCTTCCGCCTTAATCAGTACTGGTCTATGATCAGAATTTCCTCTGTCCAGACCGATTTGATAAAGTTCTGGCCAACTCTGCACCCAATTCTCTGAGAACAAGAAGCGATCCAATCTACTTAAACAATCTCCTCCCCTTGATATACAAGTGTACCTATTTTGCTGTAGAGGCAAGTCGACCAGGAATGCCTCATCTATAAATCTGTTGAATTCTCTCATTTCACCGAGAGGCAAAGGAGCTCTACTGCGACGCTCTTCTGAGTTCCTTATAGCATTGAAGTCACCTGCAATACACCACCGAGCCGCTGGGTCTTCTCCTAATTTCAATGCGATTTTATTCCAAGTATCACGTTTACCCTGGGAAGAGCAAGGGCAATATACATTAATTATTCTCACTGGGGTTGAATCCGATCCCCATCCCCCGTCAATGCCAAGAATATTGAAATCACGTCTGCTACTGATTAGCAAGCCCTTGTAAGCTCTGCCAATTTCATCGTCTGTAAAATAGCTGCCTCTATTTTCTGTGCATCAGAGGACTAGTTTTTGGCCTCTGTTTCGTTTTGTAGCAGAGGATTCCTCTGGCTAGCAATGTGTAATCTTGCCATTTTGGCATATACAAATCACTTACCTATAAAAAAAATAAAAAAAAATACAAAGGCCTATACATTGTCAAAGGCTACGGCCTCACCACATTCATAAGAAAAGTTTGTTGCCTTATTTGGGAGCCCACATATCACTACAAGTCATCGACCCAATACTTTCCTGAAAAGAGTGTGATATAAAGCTCTCAAATTTCAAAATTCTCATATTAAATCACAATGTTGTTGTAGTGCTCTGTTCTTTACCTGATTTCTGATATATAGTATTTATTTTTTTATTAAATTAATTTAATTGCCAAAAAAAATTTATTGTGGACAAAGGAAATCATTTCTCAAATTGACCTCGGGAAACTCCATTTCCTTTTTGAATGCTTACAAACTTTTGATACGTGCATGTTCCACAGTGCTCTGTTTTTCAATGAGCTCTTCCAGAAGCATCTGTGGATACCTGTACCGCAGCTGTCAGCTCATTAAAAATGTAGGTGATCTTCTCTTCAGAAATGACCTTCTTCAGACTTGATTGAGAAGAAAAAATGGTGGTCACGACCACAGTATCAGATTCCAACGAGCACCTCCGCTGCCCTTTTGCCTCCAGATATGTCCGCACCTCTCTTCCCAGGTACTTTAATACTACTGCAGAAAGAGCAGAGTCTCTGCTCCCTGTTGATGTTTTGTGGATGTGTTTATCCTTTTCGTTGTTCGGCAATAGGTTCAAAATTCCCGAGTGTTCGATGCCAAAGGATGCCGCCTATCAGATCGTGAACGACGAGTTGATGCTCGATGGTAACCCACGACTCAATCTGGCTTCCTTCGTCACCACCTGGATGGAACCCGAGTGCGATAAGCTCATCATGGAATCGCTTAACAAGAATTATGTGGATATGGATGAATACCCTGTTACAACGGAACTACAGGTCGGTGGAAATTCCTCATTGCTTATTACGAATGGGTTTGAATAGGTCGTCTGGGCATAATTCCATTTTTTGTGTATGTTTTCTGCTCTGTTATCGATTTCCGCAGAATCGGTGCGTGAATATGATTGCCCATCTTTTTCACGCCCCTGTTGGCGACGATGAAATTGCTATCGGTGTAGGTACAGTTGGATCATCAGAAGCTATCATGCTTGCTGGTCTGGCTTTTAAAAGGAAGTGGCAAGCCAAGCGAAAGGCTGAGGGAAAACCTTTCGATAAACCGAATATTGTCACGGGGGCTAATGTTCAGGTTCAATTTCTTCTCTTGTAATTCACCACAGAACAGAGAGACATGTAGAATAAGAACTTCCTTGAAAATTTGATAGACTCGTATTGGTTAGGTTTGTTGGGAGAAATTTGCGAGATACTTTGAGGTGGAGCTGAAAGAGGTGAAGTTGAGTGAGGGATGCTACGTGATGGATCCCGTCAAAGCAGTGGAAATGGTGGACGAAAACACAATATGCGTGGCGGCCATTCTTGGTTCCACACTTACAGGAGAATTTGAAGACGTGAAGCTTCTGAATGAACTGCTGATGAAGAAGAACAAGGAGAGGGGTTGGGATACGCCCATCCATGTCGATGCTGCGAGTGGAGGCTTCATTGCCCCATTTGTTTACCCGGAGCTTGAATGGGATTTTCGTTTGGATTTGGTGAAGAGTATCAATGTTAGTGGCCACAAGTATGGCCTGGTTTATGCAGGTATTGGATGGGTAATATGGAGGAGCAAGGAGGATTTGCCAGAGGAACTCATTTTCCATATAAACTATCTGGGATCAGATCAGCCGACTTTTACTCTCAACTTCTCAAAGGGTAACCTTTACTCGGACTCTTAAAATTGCTGCTTGTTTCATATTGACTATTCAAGTGTTTTCTGTTGAGTTTCAGGGTCCTCACAGATCATTGCCCAGTATTACCAGTTTATTAGGCTCGGCTTCGAGGTATAATTCTTTGAAACAAGATGCAAACATAGTTTCGACATGTTCAGACTTGATTTCTTTGTTTAGGGATACAAAACCATCATGGAGAATTGCGTGGAGAACGCAAGGCTGCTGAAAGACGGGATAGCCAAGACCGGCCGGTTTACCATCCTCTCGAAGGACATGGGCGTACCATTGGTGGCGTTTTCGCTCAAGGACACAACTCGTTTCACGGTTTTCCAAATCTCCGAGTCTCTGAGGAGATTTGGGTGGATTGTTCCGGCCTACACCATGCCTCCAGATGCTGAACACATTGCCGTCCTTCGCGTGGTGATACGGGAGGACTTTGGCCACGGACTTGCTGAGAGGCTCGTGTTCCATATTGACAAAATTATCAAAGAGTTGGACGCTTTGCCCCCGCGAGCTTTGCTGAAAACCGACCATGTTGTAGTTGAGGATGCTGGTACCGGCGGCGGCGAGGAGGATGAGGCGGCGCCGGTGAAGGTGAAGAAGAGCGTGATTGGGAGGGAGAGGGAAATCTGCAGCTACTGGAGGAGGATTTCGGACAAGAAGAGTAGTGGGGTTTGCTAGAGAAGGCTTATTGTCAATTGTGTAATAGGAGTTTGATTGTATAGTTTGTGGTACTTTTCTTATTGATATTGAATCATCAACTTTCTTTCACCATAAAGGCTGCCCAGCCCGTATTTTGTATTCTGAAATCTGTAATATTTTTTGTAAAGTCTGGATCTGAAGGCCCAGTCAAACTGTATTGCCATTTTAATTTCGAACATTTACCTATTAAAAAAATAATTCTTGATGAACGTGGCAGATTGATTATTGGGCCTGGTCCGAATTTCAACGTTAGTGGGCCTAGTAATAGTCTTTCCAAAGGAGAGTCTGCAGTCTGCACCAATAAATCATTTCTCTCTACTTTGGTCGAATATATCGAAACTCCATGCCGCCAAAATGGGGTGTTTTGCAGGGCAATAGTCACGCAAGCAATCTCGAAAAATTCTCCATTCAGGGTTTCCGATTTGATTCTATAGGCGGAACAAAAAGATGAATAGACTAATGAGGAACAAAGTGCAGCGAAATTCAAAATAAGAGGGTATATTCTGAAAATTGTGGCCTTGTCGGAAGTCTTTAGATTCTTCACTCGCTTCCACGAAGTTGAAGATGCGGCCCTAGACCTACTATTCGATGAGCTCCACCATATTTCCTGTATGTTTGGTCAAGATATGGTTTTATTTTATGGACTTTTTTTGTTCGGAGGATTACATTTGCTAGCTGTTTGTCCCAGTGAAATCCTCCATTCTGGACAAGGAAACGGTGCACAAACTGGTTTGGGCTCAGGTTCTGCATTGAGAATAATCGATGCCTTTGATTTCCCCAAATTTTGATATGATCCAATGAAGAAGCACTTTAACAAGTATGCAGTAACTTTTGTTAGATCCTAAGTAATTTTCTCAACGAACTATTTTTGTTTTTATGGTAGATTTTGCAGATATTGCTGTCATGAAAAAATAGGTGTTAGATGAATCAGCTTCATTGGATGTTTCCATGTTCTAAACTTCCAACTTATACAGCGACTTGCGTTTTTTCTTATGTATTTCTTATCATTTAGAACTTATCTTGTTGAATTTAACTAGGGCACTTTCTCTAAGACACTATGGCCAACAATTTGGAAAGAGATGTAATTTGAATCTCTTTTACATTAGTCACTCTGGTAGTTGATGCCAGCACTTACAGATTTTTTAATCTTTTAACGCATCCTTTCGTCTCCCATAACTTGCCAGATTCACGGGTAAGCTTCCAGTTCATGGAGATGCTTCTGCGAAGGTCACACTGTATCGTGATAGGTTTCTCTTGGTGTCACGAAGGATTTCTAGAGACCCCCACTTCTCTAGGCCTGTTTTTGATAGTGATACATCTGAGTACGGCAGCTGCCAGGTGCAGCCAGCCTCTCGGGAGAAATAGAAAACTGCATGAATTTGCCCACTCCTCTCATCATTCCAGACATTAGCAAGCTTATCACTGAGAATTGCATTTCTCTTTCATTTTCAGCTCTCCTAAATCCAATATCTGGTTGGTCAAACTGGAAAGCGATGGGTGATGGGACTAATATCTCAGCTGGAGGATGGTCATTTCTACTTGAAAGATTTGACTGCGGCTGTGGAAGGTGATCTGTCTAATGCAATATCCTAACTATACCAATAAATATCTAATTCTTTTTACGCTTCTTTGATGATTTTAAGTAGGGCTTTTATTCTATAAATTGTCAATTACTTTTTCGTAATGGATTAGATGATTCCCAATCTGCTGTTTTGGATTTCTTCATCTTCTCCGTGTCTGTATCCAGGGGAAGGCTGGCGTTCTAGAAAATATAACTTTATGTTTTTCAGGAGCCTAAACTTATAAAACCATCTTTATCTGGTTAGAGTTTGATTACCTGATGAAAGTATTGTTTAACATGCGATGTGCGTGCATAACATGAGGAAAGTTTATTGATATTCTGTGTTGAATGAATAGACATATGAAGGCTGCAGTTTCCTTAATGTGAATTACAGAGTAACAACAGGGTTTTCTGTGTAGAACACCATAGTTTTAGCAGAAGGAGAGATGAGTTTGGACGGTATCTTTCAAGTTTGTGTTTTTTTTGCTTTGGAACTTTGTGATCATGATAAGGCATATATTACAGTAAATTAGTAATGTGCATTAGGAATGTAGTTGTGCAATTTTGCTGTTTCTTTGATTGCTCCTTTGGTTTGGTTACTTAATTGTATATTGTCCTAATGTTCATGAACTTGGAGTGGCTGGTCAGCTAACTTGATTGTTAAAAGTTGATTGGTAAGCGTTGGCTGAAAAATGTCATGCAGGCGAAAACATGTGGATTTCCTCCCTTGGAGGACCGGGGGTTGTTGATCGCCGCGTTTGTAGGAATCGATTTTTTGGGTGGTGGTTCACTTACAAAAGAGGAGACTGTATCCTTTGAAATTTCCATTTTCAGGGGCAAATACAAAGCTTCTTCAGTTACTAATTTTGGATCAGATTCTTTGACACTTGTCTATAGCTTCGACCTGCAGAGCTTGAAATAGGATCAGTAAATGGCATGTTTGTTATACTTTCTGATGTTAGGTTAGACAATGAAGAAGTAATTACTCCATTTCCCCGTCTCAATTTTTTTTTTTTAAAATTCTCTCGTCGTATCTTGCAAAATGATTTGTTAATGGATTAATTCTCCTTAGAGAAGACTATTGGGAAACTTGAGACAATTCTCAGCGACATTGATTAATTCTCCTTCCTTGGGAAGGTAATGAGGTATTTCAAATCACTGCTCAATTATATTATGCACATAAGAGGAAAACAATTAGGGCCTGAAATCTTCCAGAGTTCGGACTTGATGCAACACAGAGAATTGAACGGGATGGTGTGATAATGGTGAAAATTGCTTGAGTTTGGCTCTGTTTCCTCACCAATGTCACCTTCATCAAGCAGAAAAAAAAATGGTATCAGATTGACCAAAGCAAGAAGGTTTCTCCAGCTTTAGTGAGATTTATAGGTTTTTCCTCTTTGTGCAAATCCTTAAGAATCATGCTGGGGGTATAGAAATGAAGAGGCTGCACTACAGAAATTATCAAATTGGCAGATCGGCTGCATCTACAGATTTTTCTGCACTTCTCTCACAGTAAAAAGAAGTGAAACCGACAATGAAAACCTGGTGGGCTTTCACCCGCCAACATTTCAATTCTGATTCAGTACCATATTGGCCCGTGGAAATGGCAAATCTCCCGATACCGATAGTGATCGAGTGACTTTAACAAAAAATAGAGAGAGAACTCTCAATATAGTTGAGAGATTTACGAGGCATTCTTCTATCCCTTAACCACCCAAACGGATCCATAGATAGTCATATGAAAACAAAAATTTGATATCTATTCAGGTAACATGAGATATAAAAAATAACATTGTGTAACAGAATATAATAAGCATCTTAGAAACTCTAGAAGAAAGTACCAAATTACTAAATTCAAGAGATAATTTAGTTTGGCAACATGCAATTATAGAATATGCAGCAGTAAATAATTTACCCTTCGACATGAGGGTACTCTGCTACTGCCTCTTAATTGATCTATCTTTGAGGTTCACGCTCCAAGATGGTTAATGCATAAACATGACATGCCCCTTACTAATGAGATGGTACGTTGGTATGAAATGTGATTAGTAAGCAACGGATATGAAATAATTTTGTCGAGTAACGGAAGGGAAAATATGCTAGAAAGGTAGGATGAAAGCTATACTTTTGACAGTATTCATCAAGCATCCACCGGAGCTTATTTGCTGAAGTGTGTTGATAGCTGATTTCAACTAAAACACCATGTAGATGAGGACTGAAAGGATAAATCTGCAACCCTTTCTCAATGGCTCCCAATATTTTTGATAGCTTGAGTTCCCTGTGATTTTTATAAAGCATCTTCACATAGTAGGGGAACAAAAATTCAAGTTGCCTACTTTGCCGTCTCCTCTCTGCAATGGAACACCAAGACAAAATAATATCCATGAGTTACATGCTTATATAAAGTAAATTCTCAAATGCATGTCTCAAATTTAGAGGAGATGTAACACGAGTGTAAAGTTAATTATCTGCATCCCCCAGTCTGCCTTTCTCCTCAAATAAAGCAAGATGGTAGTACCCAGAGAGGAACGTGAGGGGGGGAAGGCTACTATAATCAACCAACATTAGAACTGGAATCTTTGGGCGTCAGCTTCTTTATTAATGTAAAACTCGTTTTCCAGACTACATGAAACATATAAATTCCAGATTACTGAGAGTAGTTCCATCTGAAGTCTGTTTCTAGATTGGTGTTGTATTTTATTGGAAAGCACAAGTAAACAAATAAATGCTAGTTCACCTGGATGGCTGTGTAGCTAGCTAGTGAGAAAAGTGGTGAATTTCAATACAAAGCACAACAAACAAAAAAATGACAACTCACCTGGAAGCACCATCGTAAAAGAGCTTTCCCAAATTTCCAAGGCTGAAACCCACCCACAAGTCAACTCTTCAAACAAAGCAGCTGAACATATCAGAGCAGAAGAATGATCATCTATCACACCACGTGCCCAGATTGAACTCAGTATCTTTATATGATCTTTGAATCCCTGGCGGACTCTAAGTTGTTGCAGACATGGGAGTGGCCCTTTAAAAGGACTATATTTTTCCCCACTGCCTGTGCAAGATAAGATATGTATAGCTCGCAACAAGTTCTCGGAGTTTGCAGAATGAGCATTTGCAAGCTCCACTTCCGCATACCGAACGTACAAAAGAGTTGCATTTGGTCGAGCATTCTGCATGGTCAAATTATAAGAATTAGAAACATGTTACTCAACAGGCTCTTCGACAATAAATCCCATGGCAGGCATAGAATCTGAATACGCCCGGCCCGGGTAGCAATTCTTATGCGAAATGCATCATGACAAGATTAAATCCAGTAAAATATACTATTACAAAAGTAAAAGCCAGTGAAACCAAAATAGCATAAAGAACATATACCACTGGAAGCCCCCCGATGGAAAATAAAGCCATGTCAAACACTTTTCTTGAGTGATCAATATTTTCGGAATATGCTTCTCTTTGAGCATAAACCCCACGGATAAATAAATCATGCGATCGCAAAACAGGAAAGGAAATTTGAGCGTGAAGATCAAAGCATCATTGGCAAATGTTTTAAGCATCATATTTACAAACAACAGAATTCTCAGATAAGTTTGAACAGATGGAAAAACAAAGGTGTTACATAGTCAGATTCACTCAATTGAGCAGTGTCCACAAAAGATGCAATTGTAATACAGCAACTTTTGTTTAAAGGAGTTGCATATTACTAAATTTCCAGCTAAAAAGAAGAAACACTAGATTATAGCATCTCATCATATCCATCTACAACAAAGAGAAGACTGGCAGTACCGGAATCAAGTAGACATGAAATCAAAGAATGTGCAAATACAAGGGAGTATAACTTCAGTACATCCTGGTGATGAAGGATTTACATCTCACTCCTCAAACTCAAGTTACAAAGAAGATGACCTGTACCTGCCTGTTACTCATCAACAGTGTCTTGGCCAAAGTTCGACATGGGGTCACAGAACAGCTTGTTGAAATCATCCTTGCGTTTGATAGCTCTTCAGCAACAAGAACAGCTTCCTCCAAGATATAGTTTTCTGGAAACGCATTTAAACAGAGTAACACTGAATTTCGAAGAAATTTCATCATGTCATTCCTTGGGTTCAAGTTCTCTGAACTGTTTAAAAGAAGTTCCTCGCATTTGATGGATTTGCAAGCATTCTGATGAGAACATCTTGCACTTTTCTCACATCCTCCAGGAGAGAATGAGGAAGATTCTCCAAACCAAGTATCTTTTCAACCCAACTAGAACTGTTTGTGCTAGTCCTGCAAACAAAATCATACAGCAGAAATCAAGAAATAAAAAGCAACAGCAATATCCAGAGGTAGACAAAGATGACTTCACTTTTTATTCAACAAGTTTCTTAGTATGAACTAAGCGATTAAATGGGGGATGTGCCACACATTCTCATGGTGTACATGTTAGCCTTACGCAACATTAGAAGTAACTCATGAAAGATGACATAAAGCAGAAACTTAAACAATAGGGAAATAAGACTAGAAGTCATAATGCCATAAGACCTACCATTGAGTAATCTTCCCTTCATAGAAATCTATAAATTGTTATATTAGAGACAATCAGGCTTCCTCAGAATTTAATGAGAACAGGTAAACACTCGCATCTTCGTACAATATTATGCTCAAAAGCTGCTCTTCATATTGCAAGTCACCTTTAGCATCTTGAAGAGAAAATTGACCTGCGTTATCATATCGAGTTAATTTATATATTTAGCATCCAAGCCAAGAAAGGGAAGTATATGTAAGAGAAGCATAGTTATTTCAACTTGGAAATATCAGAATGCTTCTACTGGAAAAGGGCATATTGCATGCTCCAGTAAGAGATAGCAAATACATTCACCAAAGAATGAAAAATCCAACTTTTCATGAAGACAAATGAAGACACAGTGAGGATGCAAATAGAGTCGTACCAGAATTTGCATGAAGAGGCATCCAGTGATCAATATCTCTGGCCATCTCCTCCTTTGACCACTTACTCCACGTTTTGTATCAGTGATCTTGATATCAGCTTCAGCAGCAGTATCAATCCCAATGGCTTTAAGCAGAGATTCAATGTCGTCCTTCTGCTCAACATCTATCGTCTCAGATCCCTCATCAATTTCCTCAACAACCATATCAATATTTGTAGCACTTTCTGGATTTTCAATGTCTTCTATTTTGGATGGTGGTTCAAACCACCCTGTCCAGCCCCCTTCATCTTCTATACTTGATGCTTCCTCAATCATAAGCCTCTGTCTTTGTTCCTCTTCTTTCTCTAGCCATGTTGACCACCCAAGGGCTCCATCTTCTCCAATTCTGGCACCATTACTACTCCAAAAGTGTTCAAACAGCCTTCGCTTACTTTGTTCAGAAAGACCCAATGGACAGAACAAATTGTACTCAAGCTCTGCCTGATATAAAGCAGTAGCCACCTCTTGATAGCCTGCTTCGCCAATGAAAACATCAACCAGATCAAGTTCTAACTGAATATATGCTGGATTAGGAGAAGTTATATGACCAGATTGATGAGCCTGCACTCAGAAGGGGTCTCAATCAACATTTCAGAAGCTCTAACAAATGACAAAAAATAATCCTGCATTTCAAAGTATGAACCCTATTTTTGGTCCATAAACAACAAACTGAAACGAATAAAATAGAACTAGAAGAGTCCATGAGCGAAAATGATGAAAAGAGCACTAGTGCTAAAGATTGGATTCATTCTCAGAGATGCTATTAGTTTTAGAAAGTCCAATAGAAGCAGAAAGTTTTGATAAGAATTTTTTTTAGGGGTGGGGTGGAGGAAGTTAAAAAAAAGATGCACCTGGAACACAGCACCACAACCATGAGATGCCCAAAACAGATCTATAGAAAAAAGGGACTAAAACATAGCCAAACAAATGCATGAAAACTATCACGAACAAGTTTCCTTACAACATAATATAAAACAACAATGACAACCTCATCAGCCCATGTACATGCTAAAGAACCCTAAACACCGAGGATTTTCAAGTCTAGCTTCTTTAAAAATTCAAATATAATAAATAAATTCCCATAATTCGAATTAACATCACCAGCAAATAGTTCATTGTCAATCAGAGTGACAAGGTGAACATTTAAAGCCAGCTTTAAATAAAAGGTGACATAGGTATACAAAAAATTGAGAACCTGCCAATGCTGCTTTATGCAGGACCCAGCTAAGGCTTGGATTGCATTTGCATATATTTTCCTCATATCATAAACCTTGAACCTGGAGAATTCTCCCTGAACTACCCGCAAAAATTCTCTCCGTAGCTTATAGCTCCTAGAGTTGGACGTAAGTACTTTCTCCCATCTCTTAATCAAGACTTCAGTGCTATCTCTCCTTTGATAAGCATTCATAAGAGACAGAAGCAGATCTTCACTCTCCGGAATATGCTTCGTTGCATTTTCCAGAATACTGATTTTTTTGTCAAAAGTCTGCAAACGAGCTCCTTTATGAGGTTGCATACCAGCCACCTTGTCTTGAAACTCAGCAAATGCCAGCCATACCA
>JAOWBN010240470.1:0-12087 GCA_028565015.1 Pinguicula moranensis
GTACAAATTCTAGACCCTTCACGCATGGCCATTTTGCATGTGCTGGTGTATATTTTGACACCTGTGCCCTGAGGGCATGGACAATTACTAGTACTAAATAAATACCAAGATACGTTCTTGGTCCCTTAATTTTTTTTTATGCCCAATTTGTTTTTGTGCTCTTTGGGTAGATTCACCATTTAATTGAACTAAGTGACGGATTTAGGGGGCCTGGCCCGCCATAAATTTTTGGCTAAAAATAAATTTGCATAGCTTAGATAAAAAAAAAAAAAAAATGTGTCTGAGTTAAATCTAAATGTGTTTATCTTGAGCCCAAAAAAAATAATGTGTTTGGCATTTTACATTTGGCTAAATCTAAATATGCTTAGCTTGGGTCAAAAAATAATTGATTCGCCTTTGTCTTGACACTTTTTGTTATTATTACAATAATAAACTGTACATTTTTTGCTATGAAGCGTGTAAAAAGTATTTTTCGCAATAAAAAAAAATATCTTTCAATTTGATGATTCTTTATATTGAACGAAAATTATATATAGCCATTAATTCTATTTACGTTATCGAGAAATAGAACCAAAATATGTAAATATTTTTTGTTGTTGGTTTTTAAATATATTTTGTTAATAAAGTTTTTATTTCCCTACCTCAAAATTTTTTTGGATCCCATAAAAAAAATTGTCCCCTTTAAATTTTTTTTTCTCCTCTAATTTTTTTTTTTCTAGATTGGGAAGACTCATTGGTACCGGACACCTGATGTCATCCAGGCTACCCGACCAAGTCAGGAGATCTCATTCAAGCAACTCACCATCTGGCCCTATCCAACACAGCTCATATGAAGAACCTATGCATTCAGTTCAGACCCCTAAAAATATCAGCCTTTATTAGGCGACTTACGACAAATAGAACTCCAACTATGACGAATCTGCAACACAGAGGGATCCAAATCTTCACAGAAAACTTGAAGTGTCAATTATGCTTCCAGAGTACAGAAAACTCAAGCCATATCTTTGCAATGTGCCCCACGACGCCGGAATTATGGGCAGTTTTCTACAATTGGCTGGCCAGGCCATCACCTGTACACAAGGACATTCAGATTACCTACAAAGCACGCCTTAGCATCAACAAGAACAAAGCATCAGCGGTGAAGTGGCCGTGTTTGCGGATGTGGGTAATCTGGGAAATCTGAATTCATCGAAAGAGAGTTCGATATGAAGGGTAGCAAATCAACCCTACGGCAAGGATCTTAGAGACAATTCAAATTGGAACCTGGCTATGGATGAAAGTATGGAGACAATTGGTGACCGGAAGTTCGGTACCGGACTGGATGCAAGCTCCGGCGATATGCGGGGAGTTTGTGTTTGGAAGGTAAAAATCACTTGTTTTTCTTATTTTTCATTCACTTGTATACATTGTTTTTATTTATGCACAAAGATTACAGACAATGAATCTAACTAGATCCACTCTTTATGGATTAGATCCATACTTTACGGATGTCATTTAATTGCTTCACTGTTCTGGAAGATTTGGTGGATTTTTGTCTCTTATCTAACAGTCTCCCTCAAATTGGACAGTCGGGTCTTCGATGCTCAATTTGTGTAATATTTTGTTGAATGACTTGCTTGGAACTGTTTTTGTCAACTTGTCTGCCAATTGTCTTCTGACCGAACAAATGGTATTCTGATGATCTCTGCCTCGAGTTTTTCTTTGATAAAGTGTCGATCGACTTCAACATGTTTAGTCCGATCGTGCTGTACTGGATTTTCAGATATGCTGATTGCTGCCTTGTTATCACATTTCAGTGGACATGGTTTTTTTGTTTCAAAACCAATTTCAGACATTAATTTTTGTAACCAGAGAATTTCTGTGAGTCCTCGAGCTATTCCTCGAAATTCAGCTTCTGCACTTGAGAGAGCGACTACTTTTTGTTTTTTGCTTTTCCATGTCACCAAGTTTCCCCCGATCATCATAAAGTACCCTGAAGTGGATCGTCTGTCAATTGGACATCCAGCCCAATCTGCATCTGTGTACCCTTCTATGTCAAGATGTCCATTCTTGCTGAAAACAATCCCTGTGTTGGGTGATCCTTTCAGATATCTCAAAATTCTGAGGACTGCTTCCATGTGTGTTTTACTGGGACTGTGCATAAATTGACTTACTACTCCTACTGCATGTGCTATATCAGGTCTTGTGTGGGATAAGTATATAAGTTTACCAACAAGACGTTGATATCTTTCTCGATCTGTAAGCTCAGTATCATCATCTTGTACCAGCTTGTGATTTATCATCATAGGAGTATCAGCGGGCTTACAGTCCAGCAATCCTGTCTCTGTAAGCAGATCCAGAATATATCTTTTCTGAGATATAAAAATCCCTGTTTTTGATCTCAGTACCTCAATTCCAAGAAAAAATTTCAGATTTCCTAAATCTTTCATCTCAAATTCCCGGAATAAATTGTGTCGTAGTATCTCTATCTCTTCTTGGTCGTCTCCTGTAATTATCATATCGTCAACATAAATAATGAGACATGTTACTTTTATCCCTTTTCTTTTCAGGAATAGGGTGTGATCTGAATTACTTTGCACATATCCATATTTTTTCATAGCCTCTATAAATCGCCTGAACCATGTTGTTGGTGATTGCTTGAGTTCATACAGAGTATCTGAATTACTTTGCACATATCGTCAACATAAATCGCCTTTTTTAATTTGCATCCTTCCCCTTTCTTGAAATTGCCAGAGTATCTGAGGGGTGGCTCCATATAGACTTCCTCTTGGAGATCTCCGTGTAAGAACGCATTTTTCACATCAAATTGATGTAGTGGTCATTCTTTGTTAGTAGCAATAGAGAACAAGACTCTGATGGTATCAATCTTTTCCACCGGAGAGAAAGTTTCTGAATAATCAATCCCATATGTCTGTGTGTATCCTTTTGCTACTAACCTTGCTTTGTAGCGTTCAATAGTTCTATCTTCTCGATGTTTGACTGTGAATACCCATCATGCTTTTTGTCAGATGGCAATAAACACTTATCCCATATATCATTTTTCTCAAGAGCCTTCATTTCAGTGTCCATTGCTTGTTGCCATTCTATCTTCTCTTGTGCTTCACTTACAGTTTGAGAAATATTTTCTGACTACACTGCTGTCATAAATGCTTTTGCTTTTTTAGTTAAGTTTCCTGAGGCCATATTTGCCATGGATACTTAGCTGCGTGAGACACATGCTCTAGTTTGTAGCACTTTGCAGGTATTCCTCGATTATGTCCTGGTGGTAAAATATATGATTTTTGGTCCTCCTCGGGTATGTCTTCCACAACCACATGTTCCTGCTCAATGTGAGTATTTACAAGTAACTTTATCTAAGTCAGAGGTAGAGGTTACCTCAGGATTTTTATTAGAAGAAGTCACGAGCGTTGGTAGCTGAGCACGCTGGTCTTCATCCTGAGTTTTTTCTAGTACAGAAGTTTCAGTGATACCAGGAATACTTTGGCTGAGTAACCAATCGAGTCGGTCGGTTTCATGAGGGTCCCCATGTCCGCTAGATTGGTAGAAATATTTGGTTTCAAGAAAATTGCAGTCTAATGTGGTGTATATTTTTCGGGATGGTGGATGATAGCATCGATATCCTTTTTGGTTCCAACCATACCCGACAAAGACACATCTAAGAGCACATGGATCCAACTTTGATCGATTAATTTTATCGATGTGAATACCATGCTCCCAAAGATTTTGGGCTCTAAAGAGAAGGGAGCAGGATTTTGAAGTGTTTTGGACAAGATATCAAGGGGTGTTTGTAAGCCAAGAATTTTTGTTGGTAGGCGATTGAAAAGATAGATTGCAGTAACTACTGCTTCGGGCCAAAGGTATGAAGGAACCTTGGACTTGATCATGAGGGCTCTGGTGATTTTGAGAAGAATTCTAATTTTTTGTTCAGCAACTCAGTTTTGCTGGGATGTGTAGGAGCATGTTTTTTTATGAACAAGGCCATGGTTCCGGAATAATGCTTGCATATTGTTATTCACAAACTCCCCCCATTATCAGATCGAATTTTTTTTTATCTGTGACTGAAACTGTGTTTGGATAAGAGCATAAAACTCTTGGAATTTTTCTATGACATCAGATTTGTGTTTTAACAGGTATATCCAGGTCATTCTTATATGATCATCAATAAAGGTAAGAAAATACTTAAACATATTGTTACTCATATTTGGTGTTGGACCCCACACATCAGAATGAATCAAATGAAACGGCTGAGAAACTCGCATATTAGTAGAAGAGTATGAATGTTTGTGACTCTTAGCTAGAATGCATGTTTCACATGAAAAATTATTCAGATGTTTGGAAAAGTTTGGAAACAGAAGTTTAAGATACCCTACTGATGGATGACCTAATCGACGATGCCATAACCAAATATCCATGTCTGTTGTGCCATAAGTGAGCCCTGCGATACCTCGTCGAGCTACCTCATCCACGTAATAAAGGCCTCCGCGCTCAGTGCCATGCCCAATGATCTTCTTTGTCGGAATATCCTGTAGTAAACAGAAAGTAGGATACATAATGACCATGCAGTTAAGATCTTTAGATACATGACTAATTGAGAGTAGTTTGCATAATAAGGATGGCGCAAATAGACAAATCTGCAATTTTAAAGTAGGTGATAGCTCGATTGAGCCAGCCCTTGTTACTCTTGATGTCCCCCCCATTAGCTGTCTGAATATGTGTCTTCTTTGGAGCACTGGTTGTCACTAAATCAGCTGCATCATATGCCATGGAATCTGTCACCCCAGAGTCAAATATCCACCTAGGATTTTTTTCATCACCAATAGGTTGAGCTATGTTTCCTTGGCCTTTTTTCTCATCATCAAAACATTCTGGAGCAAAAAATTTAGGATTTGCAATCGTAGAATGAATATCCAATTTTCCTAATTTTCTGGGATGAATCTGGAAGTTTTCGGGAAGTTTTTGGGCCTTTCTGGGATCGTCGGTCGGGATACCCGATTCGCTTTTAACATTTTTCAGTAGAATGCCCTTTTCGCTTGCAATCGTTGCACCATAGCTTCGATTTATCGGTTTCTGGGTATCCTACCCGCTCGAAACACCGTTCAGTTGAGTGGCCGGTGCGTTTACACTCATCGCACCAAAGTTTGCTTTGATCGACTTCTCCAGTGGGCCGAGATGACGAGCCCGGACTACTCCGCCCCCATCTGATCGGGATCTACTGGAGAGGCCGCTGCCAATTCCGTCGCTGGATCCACTGCTGCCACCGGAAAGGATGAGGTGTTGTTTGGCTTCGCGGCGGAGTGCAGCATAAACTACATCGACTGTTGGTAATTGCTTCAATTTTAACAGGTCCTGTTTTATCTTGTTGTATTCTGGATTTACTGCACCAAGTAGTTGGAATACTCTCATCTCTTCTTTTCGTTTCTGGAATGTAGCGATATCCGCGGCGCAAGTCATCGGATTTGGATCCAGTACATCAATTGCTCGCCATATCCGTTGCAATTTGCTGTAGACTTCTTCAAGGGTTCCATCCCCTTGTTTCTTTTCAGTTGACTGCATGATGAGATCGAATATCTGACGAGAGTCAGATCCGCTACTGAATGTGGCTTCAATTCTGGCCCACATGTCTCTGGCACTGGGGTATTCGTCAATTTTTTCTCTAAAATCTTTGTCAATTGAGTCCAGTAGCCATGAGCAAATAGTGAGATCTTCAACTTCCTACTGTGAGTATTCTATATCCCCTGGTTTTGGTGGCGGATGATTGCCCATCAAATGATAAAGGCGACCTCTGCTGCCAACAACGACTTTCATTAGTCGCGCCCATCGTGTGTAGTTGTTTCCGGTTAGCTGGATGCCAATGGACAGTGGCTGACTTTGTCGGATCAATGTTGTGATTTGTGTGGATAACTCTCCAGTGGTTATTGCCTCCATTGGAGTTGTTTTTGTGTCCAGATCTGTGCTCGTCATTGCAACGAACACTTTTCCTTCAGTAGATGATGAGCGCTTTTTATCAGTTTCAAGAACTGCAACATCGCTGCTCTGATACCATGTTTCGTATTGAACAATCGTTCAATGTGAATAAGTTTTTCATCTTCTATTCATTCATTCGTATACATTGTTTAATAAACCATGTTTTACAGACACAAAATCTAACTAGATCCAATTTTTTCGGGATTACATTTATTCTCATTCAATTTCTTCAACTGATCAAATAGAGACTGGCTCTTTTGTTTCCAGTGGAGGATTTTTGTGTCTTTTCTAACATCCCACACTATCAACATTGTTGAAACTTAAAACTAGGCTTGGTGTTGGGAGGGCAACTTTTCACGTGGTTGGACTCTCCCCCCTTCTCTTTACTCAACCTTATGGATACCCTTTCAATTGAAAACACTTTTCAATTGTATGCCACTGGGACACAGTGAGAACATTCAAGTTTATCCTTGTTAGCCTTCTTCTTTTTGTTTTAAAATCAGTCATTATTGTCGCCCCTTGATCGCCAGGATTCTGTACAAATTGAGGATGATCGTGTGTAGCCAACACCACTTTGGTGCATCACTTTTGGACCATGACCATTCACCGGATTGCATCCCATTGATACAATATTGGATCAATCAGTTGGAGGTCTTTGATGTTCGCCCATTCAACAAATGAGTCCTAAACCAAGGACTCTTTAATCCAAGGGAGTCCTAGCCCAAGTAGCCTAAATTTAATCTTTTCATCCAAGAGAAGTCCTAGCCCAAGTGGAGTTCTAGTCCAAGATGAGTCATAGTCCAAGTGGGATTGCACTTTTATTTTACTTTATTTTGAACTATTTCAGCATTTTAG
Source organism: Pinguicula moranensis (assembly GCA_028565015.1). Lineage (NCBI taxonomy): Eukaryota > Viridiplantae > Streptophyta > Magnoliopsida > Lamiales > Lentibulariaceae > Pinguicula > Pinguicula moranensis. Next base: position 6,820 of record JAOWBN010240470.1, read on the forward strand.
GTCGGTTGGACTCTTAATATTTTAGGTTGATTTAAATTAGGTTTTTTAGTTTTTAAATTAATTCAAGTTAGGACTCGAATATCGCCTCTTTGCCTATAAAAGGACATGGTCATTCATTGTGAAAGAGGATGTTGCTTTTTATTATTACAAACCTGAGAAGAATCTCTTTGTTCTTTAATTCCTGTTCTTTTGAGAATTGGTTGCATTGTACTTAAGTTGATCTTTGTAAAAATGTGTCATTAATCTCGTGTTGATATTTGAGTGGAACTTTTAGTAAGGCTTTCAATTGAATCCCTGCATTCATTCGTTCCTTTCATAACTATTAAGTTAGGGATTGATCAAATATGTTTGATTAGGTTTTTAAGGCATAACACATTCTCCATCTCGCATCTCTTTCATCCAAATTTTGCGTATGGCATTTTGTTGGGTTATATGCCATGCTTTTGGTTGTTCTTTGTGCAAGAAATAAACTTCTAGATCAAAGCTTCCACTAGCATACGCGAATTTGTATTACAATACGTAGGCTTTCTTCACATATGAGAAATGATTCAATTTTAAGGACCTCAGATCGAACATTGTCTAGCATATCATTAAGACATTCAAGAAAAATATATACTCGTTTCTCTTGAACAAAATCTACGAGTTTTTTAATATCTTCTGTGCATGTCATCTTGGAATAAAGATGATGAATCGTCATGTGCTTGGCGATTCATGCAATGCAATGCTGAAAATCGCCGCATGCCGGAGGTGGCCCCCGATGGCCTCAGTCTATCAGGGAAGATTAACAGGGGTCTAGAGAAATTGTACTCCCTTAGAATCCTATCGTTGTTAAACAACAATTTTGAAACAAAGCTGATTAAAAACCAAAAGATGGATAGATCTCCAATGAATCTCACGTTTAGTCATGTAACCCTATTTATAGTCAAAGGTCTACATAAAACCTAATTACGATAAAGTTCGAATTACAATAAAATCCTACATAAATCACAACTCCTATTCTCCTCAAGAATATCACCTTAATTAGGAGACTTGAGAGAATAGGAATCCTTAGGGCACTTCTCTAGGTAATCTTTATCAACTCAATTTCTCTCAAGTTGATGGGAGGGAACTGAACCATCAACTTGTCAAGGAGATCACAAAACAGTGAAGTCAGTTTGTGTACTTTGGATTGATGTCACCAAACGTAGAAGCAACACCTTTATCATCAGTAGTCTCAGCCTTTACATACTTGGCTGGATAGGAGACCAATCCATCTGCTATTCCCATTAAGTATCCATCTAATTTGATGGAACCAATCGGGTGAGATAGACTCTTGGACAAGATTCATATGTGATCAGGACTTTTGATCAATAACACAACAAGAAATCCATAAGAGTCCAGGACACTTTGGACAATACAGTAATAGGGCAATAACAAAGCAGCAACCGAGAGTTGCAACAGATTAGCAACCAAAAAATAAATATGGCTAGTCTTTAATCATGATACTTTGAACACAACGAATCATATCAATGCTGAAGAATAAGAAACATGCTCAAGCAAGAAACACTTTGAGTAATACTATAAACCAAACAAGATCGAGAAATCTCGTCAACTACTATTCACGACAAATATTGACAGCTAAAAAGTTGCTACGAAAGATTCAATCATTTAGATTGGAGATCACTGAACCACAAAAAACGCCCTCAAAATTTCAGCATAAGCGAACTACGTATGATTATAAATCAAGTTGTTCAATCAAATCCAACAACAGTAGAAAATACTTAAAAATAGAAACAAAAGGCAGGAGAGTACCTTAATCAGAATCAAAATCCGCTTGAACACAACACTAGAGAACAAGGAGAGTTGAATTTGATCAATACACTTAGATAAAAAAATAGAGATGAAACATGGTCATCAATACAAGTTAAAAATAGGAACGAGACAACATCAACTTTTTCGAACAGGGGCACCTTCAATCAATACAATTATGATCGAAAACATAGATGAAATAGGGTTGGCAATACGAATACAAACAGGAATGAGACAACAACAACTTTCTCGAAGGGGTACCTTCGATCAATACACCCTTTTTTTAAGTCAATAAATAATAACTTTCATAACAACATCATAAGAAATTGAAAGAGTTTTAATACGAACTAAGGTCTAACAAGAAAATCGCCTATACTCAATTACCACTCTTTTGGGCATATCCCGTATGTTCATTTTTCTTCAAAAATAGTACTTGAGCTTCCAAATCTCCTCCTCAAACTTATGAGGAAATTCTAATAAAAATCTACAACTCACTACAAGCAACCGATAGACAAGAAATCGTGAAGTAGAAACCAATATCTCATCATTCCGATGAACTTTCTGCTGGAATTAAAACTCTTGACTGACAACTATCACCGCCGCAAGAGAAGTACAACCGACGGTACCTCTCCGGTTAGAGAGGTCATGGTTATCCAAGAGAAGAAAAGCCACAAAAAGCAATTCTTTCCCAAAGGAGTTGATGGTGCCAGTGAATTTGAATAGGACTTGGTAACGGGTTGACATCATATTAGGACTAGGGGAATGTATGTGTGTTGAAAATTTGATAAGGGCCTAAATAGAGATTGTCATGGTCAACTCTTTAAGGAAGGACAAATGGCATCTCTTCCATCGAATACGAGAGGAAGACTTCTCAAATAGAGACTCTCATGAGTGACGGAGAATATATCGATCAAGATACGTTTGATCAAGCAACATGGTTAACAATTGCGTGAGCAAAGAGGCTCTAATACCTTGAAAAAAACTGATTGAAGACGCAAAGATAGTTGGATCTTCAATGAATCCACCTCTAGTCGAGTAGCCTTATTTATAGATCAAATGACTACATAAATCCTAATTATAATAGAATTCTGATTACAATAGAATCCTATGTAAATCAGAACTCCTATTTTTCTCAATAGTATTACATTGATTAGAAGACTTGAGAGAGTAGGAACCAGTAAGACACTTCTCTAGGGTCATCTTTATCAAATTTGACAGGTACACTTAAACCCATAATTGGCTCTGTTGCAAAATCTTGAAAGGTTGAATCTTAGCAAAATGCACTTTCAAACACCATTCCTGATGTTATCTCCAACATTGTCAATCTTCAATCTTCATTTTCTTGATTTATCATGGAATTTCCTATCAAATCCCATGCCTGATAAAATGATCGTAAATTCTTCTTCTTTGAGGTATCTTTCTCTAGCTAGAAACCAACTGGGAGGGCATGTCTCGAGAAGTCTATGGAAATGTGCAACTATAAATCATGTGAACATGTCAAGTAATCGCCTCTCCGGTAACCCTTATTTTTCGAGTAGAACTTTGGCCATGTCAAAGCTTCACAACATTGGATATTTCTGACAATGTTATCTAGTTCAATACAGGATGGTATTGTTGTCTTGCACAACTTGAAAGAATTCGTTTTACATGGGAATCAGTTGTTAGGATCCTTACCAAGAGATATTGGACTGTATCCACACTTGACTGTTGTAGACTTAGTAGTAATTTGTTTACTGGTAAAAAATCGATGTCTTTGTAGAAGTTGAATGCGCTAAAGTTCTCGACTTTATCCAACAATTTCTTAACAGGAGATTCCCTCAATGAGATGGACCAATGTACGCGTTGACTAGATATCTTCCTGAATTCATGGGAGAAATGAAATCATTAATGTTTTTGTGTTTATCCAATAACAAGATGAGTGGAGTCATCCCGAGCTCTCTTGTTGACTCTTCCAGCTTATGTATTACCAAGTTGAGTGGAAACAGATTCAATGGAGCAGACCTGATAGTATGTTTGATACAAGATTGGATTAATTGAATCTATCGATAAACATGTTGATGGGGTCGATTCATCAGGCATTTGAAAAGCTTTTTGAGACCTTCATGCCGCCGTCATGAAATCTTTTTGAGGAATAAAAACATAACACAAATTACTTATTTTAAGGAAAGGGAAAGGAGACGGCGGTTAAGGCATGAGAAAAATGAGAAATGCCTCATGCCGATGTTGTAATGTTGTCATCAAGGGCGCAATATAGGCTGACCGGTGATGGAACTAACTAAATAACTAAAACTAACTAAACGACTTGAGCAATGTCTAGTGAGAAAGACTCTGACCTCTTTCTAGTATTCACCTAACAATTCAAAACTACAAACGTGTAACAACTTTCAAAATCTGCTAGCAAACACAAGCAAACCTCTTATTTCTACAATCTATACAACAAATGGGTACACTACATGAAGCTGAGGCAAGCAACAACTATCTTCTTGCTATAGGACTCAATCTTAGTCTCTCGTTGGCTTCTCAGGAGTTGGAAAAAGTCTGGAAAACTGTAAACAGAAGCAAGAATAAGCTTAAAATCGTACTAGGTTCACAAGGCAAGGAGAAGAAAGGACTTTCAACCTACTTACAGAGGTTAAGAAATGAGACAATTTCTTACCATATTGCTAACTTCCTAGAGACATGGGTGAAGCAAGACTTGGAGCTTTTCTTCTCCCGCTTTGGGTATGTACGAGATGCGCATTTGCCAACATAACTAGATAAGTGAATAGTCGGTTTTACCAAGTCTAGCGTGGTATTTGTCTCTCGAACTCAGACCACGCTTAGTGAACTCACAAATATTGGTCAGACACATGCAAGTTAGAGAGAAGCCATAATAAAACCAAATAATATCAACAAATCTCCAAAAAGCTAAACATTCAAAATAAACTCCCAAGTTCACCAAGGGCTACATCACACTTAGAAAAAGGTTCTAACCCATGTTCTAGGCATGGGTTTCATGAAAAGGATGCAACACCAGAGTTCATGTTCATATAAAGCACAAGAAAACACAAGAAACTCCCTTCGGAAGCATTGCTCTCGGATGAGAGCTCCTCTTCTCCTCTCCAAGTCTCCTTTGCACCCCACCCAGTTCGAGAGTGAAAGTTGATTTGACTTCATGTTAAAAGAGTGTTTTATTTCATGAAAAGTAGCTTCCATCGGAAACTTGGAACAAAAATTAAGGGTAAAATGGTTAGCCTCAATTTCTTTCCCGCTATCACGCACTTGTGGTTTTGAGATTGGACTTGCGGCGTGTAAATTTGGTGTCACGGACGTGTGATTTGGATCATTTATCCTTACTTTCTCGATTTATAAATACATTCCTCAAATCCTAGCAAAACACGAGAAATGGATCTAAAATGCACCTTTTAACCATTGAAGATAAGCAAGTTTAAAACATAAATATCAATATTAAGTTGGTACAAAACCAATTTATCATGAACT
>JAOWBN010240481.1:0-12087 GCA_028565015.1 Pinguicula moranensis
CCGCCCACCGGTTATCTCTACCACCAAATTGGAAAGATGCCTATTGTGTTTGGAACACCTCAGATTGGAGAATTATCCAAGAAGCCTATACAGCAACCCACTATGAGTCCAAATGTTAAACAAGTAGACTTGAAACTGAAGAGCAATCGGAATGCAGCTAGCTAGCTTAAGTATTGTTGAAAAGTATTTCTAAAGGTTAAGGATGGTTATTGTGATCTACAGTTGGCTCTGAAGGAAGCTGGATATATAAACCTCATTGTAAGTCCACTAGGTGCTAGTATGGTACTAATTTGGGAAGAGGAAAGCTATGATCTAGACAATCTGTTTATGAATGATAGTAAGTGGCTACATAACTTGATAGAGATGATTATATCAGGCGTGGGTGCTCCTAAGGATATAGTAAGCAGGAAACAGATGGCCTGAGTTAAGATGCACGACATTCCTCTTCGGGCATGGGAGGATGCATTGCTGAGTAGGATAGGGGGAGCTATGAGGACTCTGGTATGTCTAGATGACCATACAGTTGACCATCAGTACCTGGAAGCAACCGAAATGTTACTGGAGGTGGACACAGATGGTCGGATTCCAACTAAGATGTTTGTGGATATTGATGATGAGATATTCGAAATGCACATCATGGAGGTTGGGAAAAATAAATTTAGTAGCCTATCTTGGAATGAAGGGCCCTCCAAGATAAATAATGATAGTATAGAGTTCAACATGGGTAAGTCTGATAATCAATCTCTGGCTAGTAACTGTACACCTAGCATGGAACTGATAAAGAATGAACTGCAGCAAAAGAAATTTGTTGCTAGTGCAACCACTGTTATCAGCAAGAATGTGGCTTGAGACAACATATGGAGTCCTCTAAAGCTTGACTGGTGGCCGACCCCACTACCCCCAAAAAAAGTCACAATGCTAGAATAGGAACGTTAGAAGAAATAATAGCAGAGATCAGGATGATGGAGCTAAATCAAGTCCTCGCCCTGCTACTTCTGGTATACAAGATGGTGGAGAACTTTATGATTTATCCAAGCTACTCTAGATAACTGGACAGGCGCTTCGGCACAAAATTATATCTGATCAGTCCTCTGGAGACATGGACATGGTTAACAGCAAAGTAGGGAAAATAGATACTGACAAAATAATGGAACTCGGACAATATATTGGTATCATCTATGAGCCCAATCCAGAAATAGCAAAGCTAAAACTGAAGCAGATGAATTCTGCAAAGCTGCAGCAGAATACAGCAGTGATGTTGGATGATAAAACAAAAAAGGAACATGTCCTAAATGAAGCTTATAACATTTAATGTACGAGAACTAGGGGGCAGGGAAGGAAGAATGTGTGAAGGAACCAATAAACCAGTATAGAGTGGACTTTATCAGCTTACAAGAAACAGAGCTTGAAAAAATCGATAGAATACTATGCCAATAGCTATGGTATGACAATGATTTTGACTGGTTATATAGCGGTTTGGTGGGCCAATATAGTGGACTTTTGTGTATATGGAATAGCCATAAATTCGTCATAACATCCATATTTGCAGGTGATGGTTTCTTAGATGTAGTAGGAAGCTAGAATAAGGAGGCAATAATTAGAAATATGCTAAATGTATATGGGCCTGGATACCTCCAGTACAAGATAATGCAATGGTATAAGGGATCTAACCAGAGGGCATGAGGAGGAGAAGTGGTGTATTATGGGAGACTTTAATGTTGTTTTGAAGCCAAACGAAAGGAAAGTTACACCCCATTAGAATTATGCACTAGAAAGAACAGCCTTTCAGCGTTTTGTATGGAAAATGCACTTGTAAGACCTTAAAAATGGTAAGAAGAAATTTCACATGACATTAAATCACTGAGCTGTATTAGCCGACTAAATACATTCTTTGTAAATGCCAACTTGTGAGGTTCTACTACTGATTGGACACAAACTGGCTTAGACAAGGATGTTTCGGATCATTGCCTTGTGAGCTTGAGCTTCAAAGTCCAAAACTGGCGACCTAATCCCTAAGAGTCATGGATTGTTGGCTCAAAGATGATACCTATAACAAACTGATAATAGAGACTTGGACACAACCCCACACAATGAGACTTGCTAGTCAAAGGATCAAGCTGAAAATCAAAGCTATGATAATGGGTATTAAGGAGTGGAATGCTAATGCATCAAGATATCTGGGAACATAAAGAAATAAGTCGTTGGGCTCAGTAAGAAGACTGGAACTGAGAGCTGAGCAGGATGGAGAGTTAGGTACCTATGAAAATTGGGAGATTCTTAAGATCAGTGCTGAATTGCTTACGGTCTCAAAAAAAATAGATAGTACCCTCTTTAAAAAATCTTGCCTAAATTGGCTCAAAAAGAGTAATGCAAGCTAAGCTTACTAAAATAGATGTATTAACAAGAATAGACATAGAAGTGCAATAAAAAGGTATCCGGGAAAACAATAAATGGATAAACGAAGTTGAGCAGTTAAAGAATTGTTTTAGGCACCACTTTGCAGACAGATACACAGAGCATCACTGGGCAAGGCCTAAACTCCAAGAAGCCTATAGTCAGACATAGGTTGATCTCTCCATTCTCAAAAGCTGAAATAATGGAAGCAGTGCAATGCTATGGCAGTGGGAAGAGTCCAGGTCCAAATAAATGGAAATTTATGTTCATTAAACACTTCTATCACCTAATGAAGGATGAAGTGTACTAAATGCTACTAGAATTCTATAAAAATAATAAACTGGCCACAAATGGCAATGTTGCGCATATCACACTTGTCGCAAAAACTGACAATCCAACCCAAGTGCAGGGCTATAGGCTCATTACCCTAATTGGTTCGATTCCAAAGATCATATCAAAAGTCCTTGCACTACGCCTCAGAACTGTACTGGATGAGGTTATAGTCCGAAACCAAATGGCTTTTCTTAAAGACAGAAAGTTGCTGGATGGAATTTTGATTGCAAACGAGGTCATAGTTGAAGTGAAGAAACTTGCCTTAATTTTCGAAGTTTATTTTTAAAAAGCCTTTAACACCATCAACTAGAAATATATACAGAAGGGAATGGAAAGCATGGCCTTTCTTTAAGTCTGGATATCTTTGATAATAGAGTTTTTGCGCTTTGCATCCACATTTATCCTCATTAATGGTAGTGCAACTGCTGAGTTCTTTCCTCAAAGAGCCTACGTCATGGAGACTTCCTATCCCCCTTTTTATTCCTAACAACAGCTCAGAGTCTCTCCATGATGTTGTACTAAGCAGCAGATCTGCATAAGTTCAAACCATTAGAAATTGGAAGATCCAAGGTTGTACTTTCACATCTTAAATTTGCTGATGACACCCTATTGTGTGGAAAGGTTTATTGGAGTACAATTAGAACCTTTAAAGTCCTCCTGCAGAACTTTGAGCTAACCTATGGAATATGCATAAATTCTTGCAAAAGCCATCTACTTGGTATTAACATCCAGCAGATTGTTCTGGAGGAAATGTTAGCATACTTCGGGTGTAGGTCTGGCAGTCTATATCTAAACTATTTAGGACTTCAAGTAGGTATTAATCATCATATGCAAAAGGCATGGAAACAGGTGGTGGACAAGGTGGAGAAAAAATTGATAACCTGGGAAAACAAGTGCTTGTCCACGTGAGGTACATTGGTGTTGATAAATTATATTATGTCATATTTTCCATCACAATATTTGGCTTTTTATAAATCTTCGTAGATAGTACTGAAGAAATTAACTTCTCTCCAAAGAGCCTTCTTATGGGGCAGTTATGCAGGTAAGAAAAACATGTGTTGGACTTCATGGAAAAAAAATTGCACTACCAATTAATAGAGGAGGACTGGGGATAATGGACATTGAAATTTTTAACAAGACAATGTTGGGCGAAAGAATATTAGCTGGAAGGCCAAGTCTAGGAATTGTTGTGCTCAGGTTTTTTCAGCTCTCTAAGTTCCCCTACTTTCATCCATCCTTCAAATTCTCACAAAGTAAGCAGATCATGCTGGTCTGGAAAGCATACATGGGAGCACTACCAATTAAAAAGAACTTGCAACGAAAAAACATTATTACTTATGACAAAGAAACAAACTACATTCTATGCAAATCTGATTATGAAACTACTGCTCACATAATCTCTACATGTACACCAACTATTTATGTTTGGCAGGAAATTATATGTTTGTTGTTCCATAATAGGGCCATTGCTAATCAGTAGTCTCAAGTGGCGTCACTACGTGAGTTATCTCCTCAAAGCTAGCAGGTATAAACATGGATGCATGAAAATTTATCAAAATATCACTCATGGCAAATTTGTAAAGCAAGAAATAAATTACACTTTGAGGGGACTGAAATCAGTTCTTAGACCATTGTCCAAACCATCCAAAGTAACACATGGCTTGGCCTTAAATCAAAAAGAGGACGCGCACAATCCTACACAATGGCTGACTGGCTCATGCTCCTATAGGCCTGTCTCACCTTCTAATACAGGAAACATTGAACTACCAATAAGCTGATCACATGATGGATCTGCAGAATACTTTGCAACCCATTGGTATATAAAATGAGGAGAAACAGGTGGTGGTATACATGATGTACAACAAGAGGACTTTGCAGACTCATCTGGAAAAAAACAGAAATCACTTTTTCCTATATACCACAGCCCTGCTGAGCAACAGAAACAAGTAGCTCGCAGTGGAACCAGAGTTGCAGAATGCAAGGAAAATCTCAATTACTGGTGACTGCAACCAAGGGTTTAGCCGACCAACTGATGAGATCATGGAATCACATGCGCCAAATGGGTAAAGATGAAGCTGATTATTGACAAAAGAATGCAAGGAAAATCTCAAGTCCTTTCCATGATAAAAATGATTGCTAGTTGTTTCTCGAAAGTAAGCTAATATGCCTATGCCCAACCGGAGTACTCTGTATGCCATACAGGGATAACTCATTAAACATAAAGGAGCTGTGTACCAATATCTCTATAAAAAAAAGGTGTTGATAATGTGACTGTCATGATGTTATGTTTGGTGAAGAGCGGAAAATGGCAATGATCTGAATGCTAAGATGCTTTGTGATCTACTATGACGTTGGGTGAGCAATGTACCAGATCACTCTTAGCTATACTGGAGGGTGCGAAGGGAAGGAATGGCATATAGCTGATTATCAAGCTATCAACTAATGACATCTCTCTAGTGGTTCTAGGATGCTGGTGGCTTCCTATGTAATCCTTGGTCATTTGTTTTTCTTCTTCTTCATCTTATTCTTCTTCAGTATTTACTACTTTTGTAAATAACTTTATGTTATATATGAAAATTTAGCTCATAAATAAAACTATTTCACGGAAGAGTAAGAACAAGAGATTGTTGCTCAATCTACAATGGAAACTGAATATGTGGCTATGAATCATGCGCTGAAAAAAATAGTGTTCTTGAGAAGATTTATGAAAGAACCACTTATAGTTCCATGTGTGGAACAACCTATTCGAATTTTGCTTGATAACACAACTTCCATATTCATATCTAGAAATCCAAAACTAAGCATTTTTTAATTAGTTTATATCTGAATGTATTTGATATATGTGATTGATTCTCATTGAATTTGATATGTGCGCACATGTTGTCCTAAATTAGGGCGTAATTTCACATTGTTTATGGTTTTGGTGTATTTACATATGGGTTTGTGGGATGGCATTTATAAGATGCAAGGTTTGCCTATGAGTTGAATAGCTGAGGACTATGAACATGGTCCTTAGTGGGCCATTGTAGCCATTGTTGCTATAATAGCAAGCATATTGTGCTCTAGTGAGCATTATTTAATCGTTGGATCAAGTTTAGTTCTCTTGTTAGACCCCGCCTTGATATACTGAAAGCAAACTATGAAAACACAGGACAGTTGTGTGGTTTATAATTTGTATACTCAGTTATTTATCTTTGAAAACAAAATTAAGTTGGAGATTGTTGAAAATAATTTTTATTTTTTTTTGTAATTATAAAATGAAAATGGAAAACTTGTTATTGAATCTTGTAGTTGCATCACATTTGCACGACACATATATAGGAGTTTTGTTGTATGCAGGAGATTGGTTCACCTAACTCCATTACCCAACACTCTGCCTCAAGATGGGCGAAAAATATCAATTAAGCCCATCTTGTTACAATATCTCTCGAGATCTAGGGAACTAAGGCCTTTAATCAACACATCAACAAGGTTTTTTTTTTGTAAAATCCAAATTTGATTGAAATAAAAAAACATTTACATAGTTTGAAAGAGAACAACTAATCCAGATCGTGGCCTCAAACCTTACAAGAAGAGTGATTATACAACAGTGATCTCCATTCACCTCTGCTAAGTTGGGCGCTCATACCTATTATTTTATTACTTTCCCAAGGTCATATCTATCAACTTATCATACTATGGATGGTACATAACTCACCTATGACTTTTAGGATATGAGCTATAAGGTTCTTTACTGTCAAATTGTCACTTCTATGGATTGGTACAAAGCTCAACCTACTTGTCTCCAAGCTTTCGGAGATTGAGAGTGATGTATGATCCTCTGTTCAAGCCAGATATGCGTTTGTTCATTCAAATTTAACTGCCGTATATATTTCTGGATATGGTTCATCAGTATGATCATGTATTGTTTTCAAAAGCAACGCGCAGATGTTCTGTATATGTGCACATTGATCTCTTTGTAATTCTAAATACAGTCCATGGCCAAAGAAACTTCTAAGATGTTTCACCTAACCTGTACCTTAGAGAAAATCATGTGATAAGATTTGAAAACAATCGAGGTTGAAAGGGGGTAGGAAGTACTTACCTCCTGTATGGATTGAACAATCCAATCTACATTGATATCTTTTGCCTAAACATTGGCTTTTTTCTGGTTTTCCACAAAGACCACACTGCATCCAACCACAATGATTTCCATATATCCTCATTAACTTTCCTCGGTTTAGCATCTAGGAATTGCCATAGGGATGGAGCTTCCTGCATAACATTTTTTCCTTATAGTGACAGCCATGAAATCTGTTTTGGCCAGACCTGCAATGAAACTTTGCATTTGAAAAACAAATGATGAATGGATTCATTGTCAAAATCTGACAAGCAAAATGGATAGGATAAGGTTATGTTTTGTTGAATGATTCTTCTATGTTGTCGGGACTCCTTCATTGGTATTGCACCCTGCATCATTTTCCATGCAAATAAAGACACCTTCATGGGTGATATTCTGTTCCAAATCAAAACTGGATTGGTTGTCTCCTCTTCTAAGTATGGTCGTTTAAGGGAGATGATATGTTGATAGGTAGCTTGGACCGTGTAGTTCCCTTCTCTTGGCCTCTGAACATATACGTATCAGCACTTAGAGCATCCAGATGTATACCCTGCAGTAAAATATGTCAGATTATCTAATTCTAAAAGCTCTATGGGATTAAGATTTCTTCTCCATGACCATGACCATTGCCAAGTGGAGTCTACCCAATATCCCATTTATGCCACACTGGAGTTTTGTTGTGAAGTTACCCTGAACAGGCTGCTGAAACTATCTAAGAATGGTTTTTCAGAGAACCATTTATCCATCCTGATCTTAATTATGAATCCATTTCCTAACTTGATATAAATACCATGTTGAAAAATAGGACTGTGAAAGGGGGGTTGAAACCAAGGCCATCTTAACTTCTGAAAGAGGGGACTTTACTGTTTCATCAGTGGTTGTGTGGTGACTATCTAGGGAGCAAGCATCTAATGACATAAAGGTGGAATCAAATGAGCTCATGTAAGAGAATTCTTGAATCTTGCTCCACTGGAACCTCTCCGGTCCAATCTCTTTGATCTTCGAAGAATATGTTCTTTCCTCTTCAAAAGAGATAGGAAGCATGAAAGGTGATCTATGTTCCTGATCTATCTTTATAAGGATCTAAAAAGCTTCTAGACAGCGGTGTTGTAAGCTGCATTCATCAATCTTGATCAAAGTCCCAAGTTTCTTACCAATTATCTCTAGTACAAGTTGAGGCCAATACTAAATAGGAAGACCAGAGAATTGAGCCATGCTGTCCCGGTATTGTTTTCAATATCCATATTTGGAGTCCAAGAGTGTAGATCGTCTAACCAATTTAGGAGCCAAATACTATCATTATTAATCAAGTTTTCCCGATCATGACATTATTCTTCCCATATAAGAATGTTAGAGGCATTCAAGGGGTTAACAGTGATATTAAGGTAGCCATCAACTTTCAATTCCAACTGCACATTCCTCCAATCATGTCTAGTACTAAATATCCCCATATAACTTCCTTCAACCAACTACTTGATATATCCGCATAAGGGATGATAAGAGTTTGAGGGGATTTACCAACTACTTGCCAAACAGTATTCGGTTTGCTGGTGGAAGTACCAGCATTCCCTTTGCATTGAAAGTTTGTCTTAGGATGTGGGATCAAGGTGGCTGCTTTTGCTCGTGGAGGCTTAGCAGGGAGTTTAGGAGAAGTGCCGCCATATCTAATTTCTCAAAATCGACAAAGCCAAATGAAAGTCCTTCACAGGCCAATTTTTGAGCAATCTTCAGCTCTTTTATCTCTCCTTACTTGCTCATAATCCTATTTTAGTCTGAGGACTCACATTAACGAGGAAGGTTTGTGATGAATAATGAAGCAGTATGGTTCATTACTTCCTAAAAGTTCGGTGGTGGTTTTCTAGCTACTAATCGTTCAAAGAAAGAGCGTGGTTTCAACCTAATGAGTGTGTCCTTGTAGCTAGGAATTGTTGGTTATAAGGACATTGGGTGATACATGGGTTCCTTCCCTGCTTTAATGGCAGCTCTTCTCATCTTTCGGAGTTGACGGGAAGGAGTAAACCAAGTCATGGTTGAACTCTATGCAATTCTGAGTACCACTAAGAAAGGGGGGAGAAGAAAAACAGAAGAAAAACCTCGGTTCATGGAGGCTCAGCTAAACAATACCTCCCTAGGAGTGTGTGGCATCCCCCGGGAGAATAGGTAAGGAAAGAGGTGGCTCAAGATTACTGGTGAAAGGAGTTCAATGGAGACGAGAAGGATGAGGGTTTACTGTTTATGCAAATCTCTTCGTGCGGAGAGAAAACCGACATTCTCTTCGACATTTTACATCAACAACTTGTTATTTGGTGACTATGTGACTCAGTTCCAACAACCTGCTATTTATTTTTTCTTTGATGAAGAACCTATCAATCTCTACATGCTTGGTCCTATCATGTTGTACTTGATTTGGTTACAAGTTGTTCATGAAATCATTCAAAGAGTTATGACGATTGACCCCATGATGATACTCGAGTTGCATCTCAAAGGGGCAAAATGGACAAAGCAGCTAGAGGGACGTCACAAGGGGCCGAAGATCGTTTGGAACTTCCCAGTGGGCTGGTGATAAGAGCTAGGTTAAATAAGTTTAAAGATGGAATTGTTGGGCACAGGTTGAGGAAATACAAAGCCCAAATTGTTCCAATAAAACAAATTGGCCAAGCCCAAGTTGTCCATTTGATTGGTCTACAAGATAAGGCCCAAAGCATGTCCATGCACGACCTAGGGAGGACAATTTAGACATTACCATGGCTAAACTAGTATCCACGTTCAAGGGGCTTCAAGGACATGAAGTTGGAAGGTTTGGTCATGCTTTGGTTGAAGACAAACACATTTGGAAGGTTGCATGGTCAAAGATTGCATTTAATGGGTTAAAGTCATTCATGGATGTGAAGATAAAGGGCTTGGTCATGCCTTGGTTGAATAAAAGAACAACTTAAAGGTCTTGGACTTTTGCAAATCTAAGACAAGCACTTGGAAGGATGGTAGAACAAAGAGTCTAGGTCAAAGTTGTCATTTAATGCAAAATGTATCTAGACTAGTTAAATTCATGCATATTGTAGCCTATAAATAGGCAAGGGTTGAACTCTTTAGGTAGTTAGTATTGATTTGTAAGCTTTATGCTTTTGAGAGACAAGTTCTCCTTAATCTTTTAAAGATTTTTCTTTCGACTAATCTATTACTTTGTTTCAAGTTTTAGTGGTGTCGGGCAAGACTTATCACTTGGTTTAGGTTGAGACAAGTTCTCTTCTTGGATCATTTGTGGCGTCTTTCTCTAAGAAATACACGTAGGCTTGGTTTCCACCTCTTTATAGGGGACGGGTCAAATGCTCAAGTTTTTTCAAATTTCGATCCTTTTGAACCTCCAATTTGGTATTGAGTTTAGTCACAAGTTTTCTTGGTTCATATCAATATATTTGTTCGAGGACAAGCAAAGAAGCAAGTGTGGTGGATTTGATAGCATCATTTTTGCTCATGACAACAATGCTATTCTTCTAATCATTTTGCAGTGTTTGCAACCTTATGGATTTAGCCAAGAAGGCTGTATTACGCCTTAATCTAAGCTTGCATCATCGAGCTACAAGCTTCAAGAAGACAAAAATATGACGCTTAGGTACACACTGAAGCTCTGATACATGGATGTTCAAAAGTGCAGCAACATACTCAAGTCTGCAGAAAAACAGAAAAAGAGTAGCAGAGCCAAGTTGATCTTGAAGCGTTTCCCATGGACTACCATAAGTGCATCAGAGTGATTTATCATGATATACCTGAAGCCGAATGTTTACATGCATCTTAGGTACACACTGAAGCTCTGATACATGGATTTCATCAGACCATAAGATCATAACAAAATCGGGAAGTGATTAACTCAACCACCCTACAGAACATAAAAAAAAAAAGTTTTGGCAATTTTGCTAGTTTGATGAAAATATGGAGCAAAACTAAATTAAAAAAGATTGACACAACTTTCTTATCCATGGTTAACAAATCCCTATTTTCAAGGGATCTGTTACTTGTATTTCTTTCATCTACATTGACCATCTTTCTGTGTATAAGAGAGAGGGAAAAGTTGAAGTAGGTAGGTCGAGCTAGGAACAGAAAAACATTGTACTTGTCCCTCAAAAAATTCAGAAATAAAGAGTACACAATTTTTGCACTAAGGAGGAGCAAACTGTTTCCATGATGCATCCTGCTGAAACTTGGTTTTTTCTCACAACTATGCTCGGCTAAATCCATTATTCCTATGCTAATGTACATGTTATGGGACTGCCTAAACAAATTGGTGAGGCATAAGTTCAGAAAAATAAGACAATGGTATTGATTTTCAGTTTGTAGATACACTTGTGCATGTTTATGTTTTTGTTGTTTTAGATTGGCCATATAAATTGATAAAAACCAAACCAATAGCTAGTAGGGACTTAGAGGGACGGTTAGTACATCGAAGCCTTATCTGATAGCATCTTCTTCAATCAAATAGGGCGGTTAGTCTATTTCTTTTAAATAGTAACTAAAATCATATGTATATAGGAATGAGATTAGGTTAGAACTCTTAAAATCACACACTTAATGAGGTGTCTTTTATCTTAATGTGGCTTTGAAAAATAGAGCAAGTGTGTCAACTTCCTGGTTGAGGAGTTAAGACTGCAAGAAGAGGAGCAGTGGCTTAAAAACCACACATTAAGTACCATTGAAAACAGTAGAAGGCATCTAGGATCCATCTTGTGCGAGTGCATGTTCTCATGGATTTAAGGTCAATATAAGTATGTTTATTCTTTGATATTTCATATAAACTTCATCCTTAGTTCGTCATTTATAGTTTCAGTAATTTAATTACAACAAAATCCCTCCATTTTTTATTTGTTTTCACAGCAGCAAATCAAGGCTATAGCAGTGCAGATAACACCACCTTTCTCTGTGGATTCGAACCTGAGCTCTCCACTTGCTACCCCTTATATTGTGTAGTATAATTCAATATACTTTTCATGTAGTTTTCGAGTCACGACACTGAAGAAAACACCCATCAACACCTATGGTAAAAAATTAGCACAGCCAGAACTCTGGTCTCTATAGCTGCAAATAAAGAGTGGAACCTACATCCAAATGGAGCCGGAGGAGTCAAAATTGACAATTCTTTTAGCTCTGTGCTAATAATGGACTAGAGCAAAATGACTCTATTAAATTCCAATGTTTCTATTTAGTGAAGTTGCTGGAACTCAATACATCAAATGACGCAATGCATATTGGGTCGCAATGGAAACGACCTC
>JAOWBN010240492.1:0-12087 GCA_028565015.1 Pinguicula moranensis
AGATTGAAGTCGCGAGGAAGAGGAAACAAAGAGTGATTCGCGAAAGCCCAAATGTATTATAGGGTTGAAGTTGAACGCTAAAATGTGAATTCCTGAAAGCTCATGTCTTGTTTACTTAAAAAAAATATTAATATTTTTAAATTAAACATTGTTTAATATTAAATATTTTTATTGCAGAGGGAATTGCGGAAACCGCAGTTTTTCACGACGGGATCCGCATTCTGCTCTGCAAAATTGCGGAAAGCCCAAAAAGGTTCTGCATTCCGCTCCGCTTTCGCGCAGAAGCGGAGTTTGCGGATGCAGTGTGGAGTGCGGAAACTCCGCATCCACTGCCCACCCCTAGATGTTAGGTGTCTTAATGGCCTGAGCTACTAAAATATTAGGAGAAGATATTCCTATGGCCACTTGTAAGAAGTCATATCAGCCTTTGCAAAGAACAAGTTCAATAAGAAATAGTTTCTAATTAAAACTAATGATCATAACTTTTGGTACAAGAAATCTTACGTATATAAATGAGGGTGATCAATAACCTTGATATACGAGATTAGAAATATGTTATTGGTGAAAAGATATCAATTACACAAGAACTAATTCTTGAAAGAATAGTCTCCTTATATGAATATTCTCAATGCTTAGGGGCCATGATATATTGCTAGAGGCCACTCATGGTCTATGGACTAGAATTAAAGAATAATGAATTAAAGTGTTTAATTCATTAATAATAATTTGATTATGTAAATTATAGGTCCATCGCCAAGTTATTGAGAACCTATAGGTTCATACACATTAACATAATTGTGTTGAGTGGTCAAAGCGTGATTAAGGTAAAGTATAGGGTCCAAATTGAAATTTTTGAAACTTCAAGAACTTGTATGAATTATGGGGTTATGGATACATGCTATGCACGACTACACATGTGTACATATGTATAGAAACTTCATGGAGAAGGATTTTACAACAACTTGACACATAAGCATGAAGTGTCAATTGTTCAAACACATGTAAAGTTATGGTTAAATGTTATCTTTTAGCCACAACATGTGTTTATATCTTAGACTCGTGACCACTTATATAAATACCCTAATCTTATCACAAATATATGGAGTTGATCGAGCTTTAAAACCTTGAAACAATTGTTTTAGAAGTTCTACAACCTTGTTACATTCTCTACGGGAGAAGGACTTGGAATTTTTGGACAAAAACTTGAACAAGTTTTCTTCTATTTTCTATGGCTAAAGGGTAGAACTATTTTTTGTTGAAGTTTTAGTGTGAAGGGTAGAACCTTGTCGATTGGGTCTACTTTTGTAAAATTGAACCTATTGCAAAAGAGTAAACCATGTTTAGGTAAGTAATTGCACGTATTTTGTTTCAATTTACTATCATTGCCTACGAGTGAATTTGTATGTATATGTTGCAATGAAGTTTTATTTAATAGTAGTATTGCATCGCAAATGTTGAAAGGAGAGTAGTATTGCAACACAAAGGTTGAATTTCAGTTAAATGATGCCTAAACAAGAATCAGATGCAGTAGATGCAGTAGATGAAACATATGAAACAAGCATTAGATAGCATTGAAGGTATGCACATGCACACCTTCATCGGATCGTATGGTTTTTTATGTGCAGCTATTGGTTTGAGTTATTGTTTCTATAGATTTAAGTTGTTGATACGAACCTATATAACATTGATTGTAAAAGATGGAAACAAGCATTAAATTACCATTACCATTGAATGTATGCAATTGGTTTTAGTTGTTTGGAAAGTTAGCTCACATTGAGTACCTAAAGTTAGGTGCATGTCCTCTTTGTTGTTGTCTATTTCAACATGCACACACTCCTGAAAAGATGTTACCAAACTGTGGATCACATATAAATGCTTTGCAAATGTTTGGTAATGCTTCATTTATGAAGAAAAGATGAACCACTAACTCAAAATTTATATCTCTCTCATTGTAGTAAAAAGTGTTTATGCTTTAGGTAAGATTGTTTTTGTTCCAGATCTACTAAAACACTAAGCTCTTATTCAAATTTGTTTAAAACCAACACTTTTATCATCTTAAAATTAAAGAAATCAAATCAGAAGTTAACTTCTAAAGAACCAAAAATGAAACATCTTCTTATCTTAAGTCACAATTTACAAATGATTTACAAAATAGCCTAAAGAAAGAATGCAATTGTACTCTTATGCCAAAAGCAATTTAAAGTTATTTTGCAAATTGTGAGGACAATTCAACTATGCCATCTCTTTTATCTTTTTATCTCTTTCCATTCACACCAAATTGCAGAGATGTGTGTCTAGTGGAGAAAATAGGTGGAACCACTTTATATACTGAACGCTCTTTTGTCTTTTGCTTCCTCTTTGCATTAAGCCTTATCCACCAATACTTAGTCTTTCCTCCATCTAACCCATGTAAACAAGCAAACTAACTCAAACTAAACAAGAAACTAACCCAAACTAAAGGTATACACACAAATACACAGCCAATTATTATATGAAACAACCAACAAATAACATAATTAGAAGCAACCATTAATAACCATCTGCTCTAAAAAAAATTGACTGTTAGACAAGGCATGAACTACAAACCCAAAATAACCAATCAGGAGCTAGAATGGTTAGATTGAAAAACCTAATCAATGTCATATGTTCAAACTGCAACGCAAACCAACATAAATAAGCTGCAATGCAAACCAAAAGGCTCATTACAATTCGCAAAATAAGCTGCAGATAGAATAAGTGTGAAACTACCTTCCTAAAATAGGATTCTACAGGTCAGTCTGCAACATAAAAAAACATCCAAAACAGTGAATGGAACATCAAATCTCAACTTAATTTTCCGTCGCATAATAACTACACATATTTTGCGTGCCTAGCTTCATCCATATTGTTCCAATAGTAGTACTGCCCATGATTTTTGAGAAGGTGATCAATGTGGCCTATCCTATTCACAGTATTCAAATCTTCACGAACCTTCAGATGCTAAAGTAACCTAGTAGTCTTGTCCGTATCAGTATCACCCTCCATCTTATTTGTTTTCTTGGAGAATAAAAGTTCTACTTTGTTGCAAACAATATCAATCTTGGCCAGCATTGCTCCTGCTATAGATGCTAGGCTATTTGGCTAGGTGGGATAGATCTCTTATGATTTTGACAGCTAACACTTGATGAACCACCCACACCCAAAGGCACGTTTTCAAAGGGCATTTCAGGAGTTATCCTGGAATCTCACTGCTCAACTTCTTCAAAATTAAACTCATCAATGATTTTCTCCATCTCTTCAGTTTGCTCTTTGTCAGCTAGTTGGCGTGTGCCATGGTCCCTTGCACCTACTCCAGTAGCACGGTATTGCCCAAAGAGCTCGTACCACAATTCGTAGTACGGAAAATACTTTCCTTGTAGCGACATGTACTTGTTATTAACCTGCGCAATATTGGATAAGCAAACAAATAGTTTCAACTTGGGATAAATTAGTTTAACCACATTTTTGTGGACATAAAGCACAAAGAAAAATTATTTTTACCTTCTCGAATTAGGCCCACAAATCGTCTGAGTAAACTACGATTGCATGTGTCCCTTGGTCTATGGACACTCCACTTAATTTCATGAAATCATTAAGCAAACGGTTTTGCACCCAGTTGTGGAGTTTATTCTCCATGCTCTTGGTTGTCACTTTGCTTCCCTATACCGCAACTCTCACCATAGTTGTTGCCTTATTGTGCATACCCCTTTTCCATCCTTGGCCGGCCTTCCAACCCTCTCTCGCTAATTCCCTCAAGGCACTAAGGAGCGCCTGTCCTCGTCTGGATTAAGATATAGCTTCTTCGCATTTGTGGGCTCAGTTTCCACCTTTATTTTTCTTCCAGCTGGGGCAGCTGCAGCGGAGGCAAATATTGAAGTAGCGCCCTCAAACTTGTCCGAAGTCACCTCATCCATTTCATCACGTTTGCTGAGCGCATACATTGTAAGATTCTTGCAAAACAAAAACACATAGCCTTATGTATCATGTGCAATAAAATACATGACAGACAATCTACAAAAAATGGTTCACAAAGTTGCAATACTTAGCACACAGAATTATCCGGTGCAATAGAAACTCGCATAACTATGTAAAACATGTTAATCCAATTGCAATATTTAACACGCAGAAATATTTAAAAGATAATAACAAACTTGCAATACTTAAGCACGCCGAATTATTTAAAACATATAAATCCACTTGCAAAATTTAAACACGCTTTACTATTTAAAACATAGTTACCAAACTGCAATACTTAAAACATGTAAAAATCAAAATCCAATTGCAATAATTAAACACGCGGAAATATTTAAATAATAGCAGCCAAACTGCAATATTTAAACACGCATAAACCAATAGCTCTTTTATCCAACATTATTTATATAAGTGCCCAAATAATATGGAATCTGCCACTAATGTGATTAAACAACGCTGAAAAAAGGTCAATATCTAGCCCTAAACTCATTCCACATTTCGGTTGCTAATTTATCCCTGAACTCATTCCACCTGGGCGAAGAGTTCACTGATTGAATATGATCATCTGTGTCTTCCAGGTTAGGCTCATCGGGGACAGTTTTTGTGCTTACTCCAGGATCTAATAGTGTGGCGTTGATGACGAAGTTATGTAACAACCCACAAGCCAGGATGATATCACATTGCATGTCCATGGGGAAAAACGTTGGGCTTTGTAGCACACCAAAGCGTTTCTTCAAAATATCGAATGCCCTCTCTATAATATTTTGCGCATAGGCATGGCATAGGTTGAAAATTTCTTTGTAATTTTGGGGTCTTCTAAATGAAGCGCCCCATTCTTGTAAATGGTATCTCGTCTGCCTGTACGGGGTGAGAAAACCTTGACCATTAGTATATCCACTATTGCACAAGTAATAAGTGCCTGCAAGTTAAAAGAAGAATGCGTTATACATACTTGTAAAGGTCAAATGTTAGGGTCCAAAATATGGCCACACTGACCATTTTGGACCCTCAAGCTGTTTGCTTGGGGTGACTGCGTCACGTAGGACACGACCATCTGCAGTTGAACCCTTTCATCCAACCAGCATATACACAAAATGACCTTGAGTGTCACAAACTCCCAAGACATTTGTTGCCAAATGGCCTTTCCATGTCCTGTACCTTTGCTGATCGACGGCTTGGACACGGAGCGGGACATATGTATCATCAAGCATGCCTACGCATCCCTATTTCATAAATAGACATTGTGAGTATTGGGATTAACGGTAACTTAGGAAAGATCCATGAACATAATGTTACCTAAAAACATTTCCAGTGCTTGTCAATATTTTTTTCATCGACGGGAGTGGGCTGAACTAGTAGCCTGCCATGAAACTTAAGAACTACACGTAAACTTGATAAAATGCTTGGCTGATTGTCTGGCCACTCCGCTGAAAATTTGTATGTAATACTGATTTTTCTGATGGTGTGCAAGTGTTCGTAGAAAAATAGCTACCTTCTAGCATACGGATACACAAAGATCATCCATCGGACCGCAATTTGCTCTTAATACTCTGCACAACTCTGAAAATGCGATGTTCGACATCCTTAAATTGTTGAAACACTCTATTTGTCTCTTGAGTGATTCGTTCGAGAAAGCTCAATCTCTCGCCAATCTTATCCAATATCAAATATTTAGGAATTGCATTGCGATCACACTTACGCTTATGGGGGCAGGATTATTTTCTTGTCATGCTAATGCTATGATAATAGGCAGCGCCTCGATGAGAGCTCTTGCACAAAGCAAGAACGTCACCATAGCCAGTATGAGCTACATTTTTATCTATCGTGATCTTGGACACTAAACAAACTAAACAACAACAACAAACAAAGACCAAAACATAGCATCATCTTCACATAAATCGAACGAGACCAAAAATGTATTAAAAAAACGTACATAATGGAATGACAAACAAAGGCTAAGTTTACCATTTAAGTTAAAAGTTATATCAGGTGCAGTAGGGTGTAAATAATCTTTTAAGGAAAATTCAGCTTTTAATATATATCCAGTATACAGTTATTAATAAATTTTGACTAGCAGAACACAATGCATAATGAAAGTCAAATAACTGTACTGAAAAACTGATCTCCCATTGAGAACTACCTTTTTTTCACTGAGCTCTAGTTATCAATTTTCATAGAGTGTCAGCGTGAATACACATAAAATAGGGAGATAAAATAAAAGTTGAAAAAGATAGAATTTCAATGTTTTGTAATACCCTCTAAATTCTATAATAATAAAAAAAAATGTTTTATTGAAAAGTGCTCCCCAGAACATTACTTAAAATAGTGTATTCTGGGCTCAATATGAATCTTTACTAATTACTCATTTGCAATGAAGACTAAAATACTCAGAGAAGAAAGATAAATTTCCAACTTCAGAAGCTACCATCAACCATACCAATCCTAATAGACTATCTGCACAATAAACAACCCTACTCAACTCCGTAGATAAAACTGGAAAAAAATTCCAATTCCAAAATTACACCATGGTAGAATTAAAAGCTATCATCCCAATGTGAATTAGTTGAGTTCAGACACTCTCATAACTAAATCAAGAACTGGATTTTATGTCCTGAGGCCAACAGCGGGAAGAACAAGGATGGATAAGATCAGATAGAAACCATAATAGAAAATATGAATACAACATATTATATAACCGTCAAAGTCTTTAACAGAGGCTGGCCATTTTATTCTAAAATCGATGAAATTTGTTTTCAAAATTGAAAATAGTTAACAAATCTTATGAACATTCACAAATTCGAAAATTAATAAGCCATTAGCCACAAAATTTAACTTGAAAGATCAGAAAACAACAATACAAAGCACGCAAATAGATAGATCCACGAAACCCTACACATGGAGCTGCCAATATCTTTGCCCAAACCCAACCATAGAGCCAAATCTGGAGTACACCATATCAGAAATACGAATCACTTGAATAAATACTGGCAGAAGACGAAATACCTGTGGGTAGTCACGATGGATTCGCATTTTTGGCGAAAATAGAAAAAATATGGCCGCCACTCGAAGGGCTAAAAATGAGACTAGGGTTTCCATTTTATAGTTAGGCAGTCGTGTAATTTCAGAATTTTGGAGGGGTAAAATTGTATATTTACAGGCATGTCAAAGTCGGGATAGGACGAAGCGTGCATGAAAGTTGGATAAAAAAAACGTGGGATGTGCGAGTGTTATCCCTGCCCGACAAGTTATTCCGCGGGCAGGGAAAATGTCGAGCGGGGCACCAAATGTCTTCAAACACGATACTCAACGTACCCTGAGTATTTTAACATGTTTCTTGTTTGATTTTCCACAAAGGTTTTTAATTCCTTGAATCTAGATAAAGTTTCATCTTTAGTTTTTTGCAAAAATGCATGTACTTTGTAGTCATCTACAACAATACATGAAATATCTATAACCAACATGCGAATTTATAGTGTCATGTCCCATATATAAGAATGAACATACTCGAGCATTGATTCTGATAAATGAGTTCTTGTACCAAACTTTTGTCTATGTTGTTTTCCTAAAACACATTGTTCACATAATTTTAATTTAGTAAAATTCCCTTTTCCTAGCACCCCAAAATTATGAAGAATTACCAATCCATTTGTGCTCATGTCCCAACCTAAGGTACCCAAGTTTTGTGGGATATGGATTATCAACAACTCATGCAAGTTGTTCAGTAGGTAGATCATACTCTCCATTTAAGATGTACAAGCCATTTATCTTATTAGTTGTCATGAGTGTTTTATTTCCTCTAAAAATAGTTAACAACCCATGCAAACAATGGAAACTTAATCCTTGATTACCTAAGGTTCTTAAAGAAATCAAATTTTTGGGAGTTCGTTCCAAAACCAAAGGATCACAAACTCGTAGGGTGCAAATGGATTTTTAAGCTCAAATAAGGTAACCCTGTTACTGATCCCCCTAGGTTTAAAGCTAGACTTGTAACCAAGATTTATACTCAAATGGGAAGGGTTAGATTTTAATGAAATCTTTTCCCCAATTATTAAATTCAAAACAATTAGCTAATTTTATTGCATATGTGGTTTGTTTTGTCTTGGATTTAGAATAATTAGATGTTAAGACTGCTTTTGGAAGGGGAGCATAAAGAAACCATTTGAATTTTACAACCTCCTGGTTTTGTGAGTAAACAGTAACTTGTTCATAGGGTTGGGCATTCGGAATTGGAAAATGCCCATTTTCGATCCGAACCTAATTAAATTCGGAAGCGAAGTTTGAATTCCGATGCATTCCGTATAATTATTCGAAATTCAGAATTTGGAATTTGGAATTCGGTAATTCAGAATCCGGTTTGGAATTTGGAAATTCTTAATTTTTGAACAATAATAAAAATTTAAAAAATATTTTTGAAATTCAAAAATATTTTGGAGAACTAAAAAAATATATCAAAAATTTGGATTTTCTAAAAAATATTCGGGAATTCAAAAATTCACCCTATATTTCTGATCCGATCTGAAATATAATTCGGAATTGAAATCATATTTTGATTCGATCCAAGATCATAATTCAAAATTTCGGATCGAAATTCAGAATTTAGAAAATTTTGAAAATCAGAATTTCCAAATTTTGAATTTCGAATGCCCAACCCTACTTGTTCATGTTTGTTTCTTTAAACGTTCTTTATATTGTCTTAAACAATCACCTAGACAATGGTATAAAGGGTTTAATGCTTTCATTACTCATATAGGATTTTAAAGAAGCAAGTTTGGTTGTTGCTTTTATATTCTGGAGCTAATGTTGATCTTGTGTTTCTACTAATCTATGATATTGTACGCTGAATTTGAGATAAAATGAAAAAAAAAACCTAGGATAAACTAGGCAAGTCCTTGGAATGGAGAAAACCTAGGATCCTTGTTTGACTTAACTGCTTGAGGCATCTAGTATGGAGAACAGTAAGCATGTTAATATGCCTTTAGCTACGGATTTTAGCTTATCAAAGGATCAATGTCCTGTTTCAAATTCTGATATTGTGAAGATAGAACATGTGTCCCATGCGAACTTGTTAGGTTCTTTAATTTTTGCTATGATTACTCAGCAGGTTCATGTCCAACCTAGGTATAGAGCATTGAACAGCTCTAAGGGGTGTTTTGTGCAGTTTTTTTGAAAAACTGTGCTTATAAGCCAATTATAATTTTAAGAAGGCTGCACAAAACAGGGGCTAATGTGGTTACTGATTTTGAGTTAGTTGGCTATGTAGATGAAGATTTTACAAATGATAAAGAGACAAGGAGGTCAACAAACGGTCTACTACATCATCTGTGGCAGCTGCATCACTTAGAAGGCTCAACTGCAGGCATTGGTTACTCTATCAACCAGAAAGGCAAAATATGTGGCGATAGCAGAATGTTTAAAGGAGTGCTTGTGGCTGCAGGGGCTAGTGGAAGAAGCTAGTATTGGACACAATTCAGTGATAGTTTTATTCACATAGTCAGTATGCCATTCATCTCTGCAAGAACCCGGTGCATCGTGAAAGGACAAAGCATGTAAATGCCAAATATCACTTTATTCGAGATAAGATAGTAGAGGAGGCAGTTCAGCTGAAGAAAGTTGCTACTGAGAACAATCTAGTGGACACGGGGACCAAGGTGGTGTCTAACAACAAGTTCCAACTGTGTTTAACGCAACTTTACCCAGTATATTCCCAACTAAGTTGGGGCCGGGGGGTCTGATGTACGCGGCCTTTCCCTTATAATTATACAAAGAGGTCATTTCCTCCCTATGGCCAATGTTTGTTTTTATAAATAAAAAACAATAAATACCGAAGTACAAAGAAATTAACTTTGTGTTTGTCCCACTTGGAAAGTGATCGAGGAAGATGGCTAGCTCGGTACATTTATATTCAGATCTTGTTGGATATGCACCGGCGGAGGGAAGGGGGACTAGGGGATCATGGTCCCCCGGGATTCAAAAAATAATAATATGTAAGTTTTTTTTTTTAGTTTGCTCCCCTTTAGTATTAAATATGTTATAGTTCATTCAAATTTTGTAAATCTCGCCCATATGAGATTGTTGACGGTTTTGCACCTCATCCGAGAGGTTATGAGATCAAAACCTATAACCTTACTCAAAAAATCCACTTTATTGTGTTATAGGTTAATCTAGCTAATTGAAAGAAAATAATAACCTATTGCATTCATAATGGAATTGATTAAAATTTTCTTTTAAATGAATGGTTAAAATACTAAATTCGATTCCAGACCAAATTTTAATCCAAATTCCTCGGCGACTGGCGTTAATTATATTCGAAGATGCGGATGCTAATACTTTTATCAAATTTGGTTCAGTAATATCTTTTCAAATCCACTGTTGTAACCAACAGGCCAAATTACATTGATGGAATTTATAAACATATTTACATATTTATCTAAAATTAATTTGAATTGTATATATTATTTTATAATTCTTTAATATAATTCTTTTTGATAGTTTAATACTTTGGCGTATAGTTTTATCTAGCATTTGTTATTATAAAGCAGACTAAAAAATTGTTGTTGTCTCTGTATTGAGCGTATTAACTTCGGAATATGAATATTAGATCGATATTGATAATAAAATAATCTTAATTTTTTTTTTAACTATTTTAGTTTTTACCGCATTATTTGAACGTGCATAGCTAATCGAACCTTATTTAACCCGTTCCAAACTACTCTATAAAAACCCCAAAAAAATTGGCCCCCCTCTTCTTTTTTTCTGGCTCTGCCCCTGCAGATATGAGCTGCAGGTAGTAACCACTAGGTTGACAAATAAAAATTTGAAATACTTGAAACTAGGGGTCGGCAACGGATGCGGAGTTTTCGCACTCCGCACCGCTTCTGCAGCCTTCTGCATCCGCAAACTCCGCTTCCGCGTGAAAGTGGAGTGGAATGCAGAAACTTTAATGAAATGCGGAGCGGAATGCAGAAACTTTAATGCAGAAAATTTGCGGAGCAAAATGCGGAGCCGGGCACGAAAAATCGTGGTTTTCGCATTTTGCTCTGCACAAAAATTATTTTAAAAAAAATAATGCCACGAAATCACGACTTCTTCTTCATAAATTCTTCGCGCTTCAGAGCTATTTGCCGACTTCACTCTTCATTCAAACTTCTTCGCGACTTTAGTGATCAGGCGGAACTCCAGATTTAGGTAATCGTTCTCCTCTTAACTTGAGATTTAGGTAATTATCGTTTAAGAGTTATTGATTTTAATCGACCTAGGGTTCACTGTTCGACACCCTGCATCGACATCCAAGTGTCAATTAAAGCATTCAGGTTTGAACACAAGTAATTTTCCGTCGAAGAAGATGAAGCGAGAAGGTCAAAAATATCGCTTGAACATGGCATCAAGCTTACCAGAATCCGAATTCAGGTTACGACATCACATACTGGGTTAGACATCGATGATATGGGTTGGTTTCTGCCTTTCAACTATGAAACGGGAAAATCAATGATGTAGAGATTTTTTTTGTCTATTGCACAGATTCTTTTGAAAATTGTGAAAATTCCGCTTCCACATCCTTTGCGAAAGCGGATTCCACATTCCGCATAAAACTTGCGGAGCGAAATGCGGAAGCAAAAATGATTTTTCACAAAATTGCGGATGCGAAAAGGTCGCGGTGCAAAAGCGAAACTTTCGCTGCCCAGCCCTACTACTACAATGCATATATATGTAATCCCAGATTGCCCAAATAATTCACATATTGGGCTGAGTCCCAAAAATATCCATTCCTGTGACACCACTCCAATGTCCCAGACATAATAACTTATATTTATTTTAATCAAAATGTAAAATAAATTAACTGCCAAAAAAGAATCAGTCAAATAGTTTGAATAGTTCATTTTTAATCAATAGATTACATAACAATAACAATTCATACTTATTTTACTCCAACAAGATTCCGAAGAAAATGCCCCAACTTTGGCGCATAACCAAAACAAACCAAACCAAACATACACAGTATATCCTGCCTTTCAGCAGGGTCTGGGGAGGGTGAGATGTACTCAGTCATACCCTGACCTCTATAAAGAGATCAAGAGACTATTTCCGTGGAGACCCTCG
>JAOWBN010240503.1:0-12087 GCA_028565015.1 Pinguicula moranensis
CACTTGAAGCTTCCCATATTGCAACTCAGTATAATTAAGCGTTTTCTCATCTATTGAGATGAGCGACCCCAAGCGAGATGCAATTTCCACAAAGAAACCCTTGTACCAGCAATGAAGTGGAGTGCCCCTGACTTGTATCCATACCACACGAGCCATCTTACCATTAAGAAGATGACATGGCCGTAGAGAGTGAATACATAAGCTCTCTGCCGTGCCTCGATCATTCAACAGTTTCTTTTGCACTTCCGGCGAACTTAGCCTGATTAGTACTTCCCCTCCTTCTAACCGAGCCACCGTGCTGCCTTCATAACCAGCCGCAGACAATATGGAATTCAGACTGGCTAGATCCAACACCGGAGCAGGAACACCTATCAAGCAGCTAGAAAGCCACTGCGATTCTGAAGGATCCGGTGTGAACTTAATAAGATCTATCTTTTCTGAGGGCCGTTTATCCTCAACAGTCGTACTAGTTCTCACCTCATCCCTTACCTCTATATGTACAGAGGAGTGATTAGAGAGAAAAGGCTCCTCAGATCTGGCCTCACTCACCCTTAGCCTGAACGTGCCTATCCATATACCATTTAATCGCTCCAATAACAGAGCATGGACAGAGCTCTTCACAAAACGCACAAAACCAAATCGATTCCCAGTTGAAGTGCCATTCCGGGGGATGTGAATGTCACTAACCTTACCAAAACCAGAAAACACCTTCCACATATCTTCTTTACTCCAAGATGGCGGGAAGTTTGTAAAGTAATAGTAGACGAAACTCGCTCTCAATCTAGCTATATAGGGCGGAAGAGTTTTCTTCCCCATATCAGCTTCCTTCTGCCTCTGAATGGTGTTCCGTTTTCGGACCAATGTCCAAGGGCTTTCATCCCCGACGTCTTCATTGTGAGCCTCCTTACCCTTATCCTTGTCCACAGTCTCCAGGATAGGCGTATTACCGTAAGGTTGTACCATTCCGACCATACAGGTCTCCATAAGCACTGATGTTTCACTAGGCCAAGGTGTTAAGCGGACCACCATCAGATTCGCATGTTTCTTCGCACCATTGAACAACCCAGTTCCCCACTTGTTGTTCCTGGTATCTGTTCAGTAATTATTTCCTTGTCATGCACTCCTCCTAGATTTTATCGTCAGATTCAAGGGCGGACGCAGGAATTTTTTTTAGGGGGGGGCAAATTTTTTTTTTAGGAGTTATAGAAAAATTTAAAAGACAGAAATAATTTTTTAGGGGAGCAATATACATTTTTTCGGGGGCAAAAAAATAATTTATTTGCTCAACAATTATAAAAACAATAATTTTAACAACTCAAACAATAATAAAAAAAATAAAAGCTACCTAGTTTGTTTATACTGACTATTTTATTGATACTACCTAATTTGTTTATATAAATAATTCTCAAAATATATTTACACTAATAAAAACAGGTTTATTAAATATTGATAAAAAAAAGTTAAACAGTTTTATAGAAGCGAATCGAGACAACAATAACTGAAATAAAAAATCTAATTCAAAAGAAAATACTAAACCCTAAATGAAAATTACCAACATGATAGTTGAAAGATACCCAAAAGAGCTTGAAATAAAAATTCGATTAAAGAAACTAATTAAAAAAACTAAGATAAATCTGAAACGAAAGAGATTGAAATTTTTGGAATAATCTTTTCTTTTGGTCATGAAGATATTGAAATTTTTGGAATAATCTTTTCTTTTGGTCATGAAGATATTTTTTCCTTCTGTTTTTCCCTTTCTTCCCTTTATTTCCTTTTTTCTTTTCCTCTCTCCTCCCTCTTTTCTCACTGTCGTTGAAATTATTCCCTCTTTCCTCTCTTTCTCCCCATTTCATAATTGGATTAGATTTACCCTCCTTCCGTCCCATTGGTTGTTGCTCCTGCCTGTTTCACCTCCTTTACAGCTCGTTGGCGGACAACAGTTGCTTCCATGTGGCATCCCGGTATAAGCTTCTCCTTGCAGCACCTTTTCATCCTCCTGTGCGGCGTGAGCAAGTGTCCCTCCTTTAGGGGCATTTTCCCAATCTATCGTGCATCAAAGATTCTTTTTATTTGGGCTAGGTTCTTTTTTTTGGTGTGTTGAACTTCATTAGTTTGTGGGTTGAGCATGTTTAGCAGGATTTAGGAGGCCCGCTGGGGGTTTCAATTTTGGGCTACACCAAAATTCATTGAATCCCAATACAATCCAACCAAAGACTACACATTAATGCATCAATTAACATCAAAATATAAAACCAAGAAGGCAAGAAATCCATCGAATTCCCTTAACATTCCAAATTCCAACACAATCATACAATACACATAAAATGTTTATCTTTATGTTTTTGAAGTTTTTGATAGGTTGTATCATGTATATCAACCTAGAAGACGGGCCAGGATTTCTCGAAGAATTTTAGTCAACTCTGCATACCACATTAAACAAAACCAGGTAAGTTAGAACGTACAGGAAAGAAAATTAAAGATTAAAGTTATAAAATGAAATAATTTAAACTTAAAAGTATTACCTGTCTGGATATCGTACATTTTTGGATCCTCCGTACCATGCATAATCTCTATATCTTCGAAAGTGGTTATCAACCAATTATGTGTGTAAATGTGTGCCTTGGCTATGTTGGGGTCCAAAGAACTCTGGTTAGAATCTAAGACTCGTACCCCGATGCTAACACATGGCTTCCGATGACATAGTAGAAATCAGAATGACTAGCACATCTCTTGCCATTTGTGTTAGTACTGGATACATGGATTCATTAGCCTTCCACCAAGCTAGAATATTGATTTTGTTCATGGCAGACACACACTTGTCACCCATATATCTCTCAAGCTTTGATTTGTTGTCCATATTTTCCCTTGGATCCATGTAAGAGAGTCATAATTGTCTTCCTCAATAGGCTCATTCGTTCCCACATCAATTGGTCGGGTAGAGGATCCACTGTATAACTTATTGTAGTCTTCAAAACCCCTCATACAGCACTCATAACAATTTCCCTTCCCACATCATTATGTCTGAATGAAAACCACCAAGAGAACCACTTTAGCTTAGCTTGAGGATCCAATACGGTAGCAACCATCCAGAACTTGTTTAGTGGCTTTTTCTTTGGATCGGGTTAGGGATCCACTCGAGTGAGCCCCCCCAATACTTTTCATACTTAGCTGTCACACTCCTTGCCATATCACTCAGAAAGGGATCAATAGCCCTAGAATACTTGCTGAGTTGCCTCTTGACATTGGTCACCTCCTTTATATCACATAAAACAAGTTAGATTGTTACAAAATTAAGTAATTTAAACTTCATTTCATTACCTGGAAGAAAAGATGTGCAGTAACAATGTTCGATGCAGAGAACTTGAGGATAACATCGTAGAATATCTTCAAGAAAGTCACGTAGTGCTTAATCTGATTCCAACCATCCTAAGTAGGGACCAAGTTCTTCTTGTTATTCTTTTCATCATCAACAACCAAGTAATCTATCAGATTACATTCCTCATTAAGCATCTCTTCAAACAAAGATTGATACTCCAACACTAACATAAGTATGGTGTAGGTGGAATTCCACCTCGTGTATACGTCAAGCCGTAGAGACCCCTTCTTCTCTATCCTATGGTTGGCCACAAACCTCCTAATGTGTCCAATCTCTTAGATGACAACTTCACATACTTGACTAGTGCTCTCATCTTCTACACAGATGGACCCAACTTTTTTAGCCCGTATTTCACAATCAAATTCAGTATATGAGCATTGTATCTCATCTGTAAGTTTTGGTGGTTCATCATGATGGAATCATCCGTAGTTCCTAAGTCCATCTAGCATCTCCAGAAGTCCGTCAAGGCTGTATCATTGTTTGTGGCATTATCCACAACAATCGTTATGACCTTCAACGACCCCTGGTCACCTATACAATCTTTCAACTGTTTTGAGATGGAAAATCCCTTGTGGTCACTTATCTTCTATAAATAAAGTTCCTCTTGTGCAACACCCATCTATGCCCAATGAAGTTAGCCATCAGACACATGTATGTAATGTTTTGTATTGAAGTTCAAACTTGTGAATCACATTCGAGGCTTCAACTCAAGCATCTTTTCCATTAGATTCTGCTTTTCCTCAAGATACATGGTCATGCACTCTTTCATGATTGTCTGTCTAGATATGTACGGAAAGAAAGGCTCTAGTTTGTTGAGCAGTTGACAGAATCCTGATCTCTTAACCATCCTGAATGCCAATTCATCCAAGATTAGGTGCTCTGTGATGGCCCATCGTATTTCTTTCTTATCTACTTGTCCATCCTTAGCTTTCTTACTGATAAAACCTTCGATGAGAATGCGTCATGTGTTAGCATCTGCTATTTCAGGTCAGACCTTCCTTGTCTGCCCCAAAAGTTATGACACCCCTTGTGGTGAGATATCATGTTCAATGTCCCATAATTCTGATGATGGACGCCAACATCTTTCGGACAATAATTATATTTAGCCCTAGGATTCTCGGAATCACGATCGTCAATCCTTGTGAAGTGCTCCCACATCGGCAAAGGCTTACTAAGCCTTTGCCTTTTAGGTGGCAATGTGACTAGGGTGGACCCACCCACTTCATCAAAGTTCTCACGATCCGTAACCTTGGATGGAGGTAACATAGACAAATCAAGATTCTCCATCTGAAAAAGCTTTGAACTAAAAAATTGTTAGTATTTCAGAAGGAGGAAAAAAATTAAAAGCAACTTTCTTATAATTGAGAATGTAATGGAGTTTAAGTAGCTTAAGAAAACACAATATGTTTATGATGGTCAAGAACTGACAATATAAGCAAGAATTGGAAATTTGAAAACCAATAAATTAAACATATCCTTCAGTTACTAAGCTATATGAGAAAACAAATCCATGAGGAAGAAATTGAAACAATGAAATCTGATGCAACAAAGTCACATGAAAGGCGCATATTTCACTAAAACAAAAGGCTCATTGACGCACCGATTCAGTGAAATTGTCGAGAAACAATAGGCACATGTTTAAGTGAAATTGTACCAACATTACGACCAAGATAAATCGCATATAGTTATTGATGAACATGAGAAACAAAAGGCACATGTTTCAATGAAAATGTCGAGAAAATATAGACTTAAAGTTTCACTATCACAAAATTTGCAAAATCACATTCACATATGCTTCTCGCAACAACGTCAGTGAAATGAAATCAAACATTGACTCACCGGATTAAAGAAATATATGCAAATCATCAAATACATGTAACATTGACCAATAGTATAAGAAAAAGACCCCCGGGAGTTAAAATTCAGCAACACTTAGTTGAATGAGTTGTGAATAAAAGGCAAGAATGATGGTGGATTCACTTAATTTCATGTAACAATCATCAAATACATGCAAACAATGTCCAATTTATGCCCAATGTGCTAAATTGAAGTAAAATTCAAGTGGAGAAAAAACTAGGGTTTGCTCAAAATTTACCTCAATAAGTCATGAAGTCCAAGTAAAAATTGGAAAAAATGATCCTACTTGCTTGAGGGAAGGATGATGCACCATATATTGGTGGTTGGGGTTGGTCACGGCGAGAATAGTAAAGAAGAGGTCAGTGTCGGGTAGAGAGAGAATAGAGAAGCGTGACATAGTGCTGAAGAAGACGAATACAACATGTTGAATTCCCGTAAGACTAACAAATTAAGTCTATAGTTTTTTTAATTTTTTTTATATAACAGTATAATGAGAATTCCGTTATACCGTATGAAATAACCATCACCGCCACTATTATAGTAGTAGCCGGCAGGCACGCTACCGCCATCGTGCACTGCTGGTAGTGAAGCAACGGCAGCGGTGGCGATAAGTGTTGCAAAATTTTGCTATTACCGCCACCCGTCAGACAACCTAATTTGAAGAAGTCAATTTTAATGAATCCATAACGGTCCGTGTGCGATCCATTTGCCCGAAAGGGGAATCTTGATGAACCAGTCACTCGTCCTAAAGCAAACCCCGGTTCTATAGCTTCATCTTCTTCGTACTTTCCAACTTCTTTTGTACTTTCCCTCTAAATTTTCCAAGTCAAAGAGAGAAGAGACCTCTATGGGACGGGGAATTTGTATTTTAATAAATAAAGAAAATCTCTTCTTTATGATTTATGCGTGACTTATCATTGCACATGAACCATGATAATATTCTTTATATGGCTCCAATTTCATGGGATTTCCCCAAAGAACATTCGGACTCCAGATCATGTTTTGGCCGTTAGACAGAGTAGGGTTGGTCAAAATATCGTTCGGTATTTGGTATACGGTATATATACCAAATACCCGATTAAGATTGGGTATTCGGTATATCGGTTCGGGATCGGGATCATTAATAGGATCCCGATTTCGTTCGGATTTCCCAAACTACCGATTTGAAATTTTGCTGCATTGAAGCCATTGGGCGTTTATAAGTCTACTGTGACTGTCTAGTCTATCAACTTTAAAGTGCTGCACTTGACTCTGCCCAGTACCCGGCCCAATAAGCTGCAACCCTAAACACAAACAGTTAGTCATTCAGACGTAAGAAGCAGAATAGGATCTCATGTCATGACTCATATCTGAATGAATTGAAATACACACGACTTCGCCCTCTGCCTCCGGTGCTATTGACAATGGGGCGCCGCGCAGAGCTACAAATCTCTGAGCCCATACGGCCTCTGGTTTATTGGAATGTAGTGATTCATTGAAAACTTAATGCTTTTTGCAGTGTACTGAAAATGAGCAAGCAGATCACGGGGCTTCTGATGTCCTTCTCTACAAAAAATGGTTGTAGGCTACACAACCATCTTATGAACACTGTTGCGAGATGCAGAGACATTCAGAGAGTTGGAACAGAAGAACATTCAAATCGGTAATTCGGTAAATCGGTAATACCGACCCGATTACTGAATTCATCTTGATCTATGGCAAAGAATTTTAGATCACTTGGTAGAGAAGTCAAAGTACATTTGCAGGTAAGATGGCCTGTATCAGCCAGTAAATCTCTGCAGTATTTTCGCGGACTTATATATATTCCTGCAGATGATCTTGCTATTTCCATACCAAGGAAATATTTTGCCTCCCCCAAATCCTTGATTGTGAATTCCTTGTCAAGAAAAGTTTTAACCTTGCAGATTTCATCAAGTGAAGTTCCAGTAAGGAGTACATCATCAACATAAACAATGAGATACAGCTAATGAGCAGAGGTAGACAATGAGAAAAGGCACGGATCATGGTGAGATTGGCTAAAACCATAGGTATTCAGGCAGTCTGTGAACTCCAAGTTCTACTGTCTGGACGCCTGTTTTAAGCCATACAAGGATTTCAAAAGATGACAAACATGTCCTGTTTTGGCTTTTGTGTAACCCTGAGGAGGATATATATAAACTTCTTCATCAAGAGTACCATGCAAAAAACATTATTCACATCTAGTTGGTGAAGGCACCAATTTTGAGAGGCTGCAAGTGCAAAGAAAATCCGAACAGTGATTACTTTTGCCACTGGACTAAAAATCTCAGAAAACTCTTCTCATTCTACTTGTGTATACCCCTTTGCAACAAGCCTAGCTTTGTACCTATCCACAGTTCCATCAGGGTTGCATTTCACACGGTATAACCATTTTGATCTAATAGTTTTCTTTCCTTCAGGAAGTGTAGTTAACTCCCAAGTTCTATTTTCTTCTAAGGCTAATAGTTCTTGTTTCATAGCTGAAATCCAGTTTGCATCATTCTTTGCTTGATTGTAATGCTTTGGTTCTACCAAAGTAGATATATTAGCTGTAAAGGTACAATGCTGACTTGAGAATTAACAATTGGAATCTGAAGGGCTCAGCATGGATGATGTATTTGGATCATTCTGATTGGAAGTAAAAACTTGGAAGTCTTTCATCCAAGAAGGGGCATTAAGTTGAATTGTATTGCGTCTGAGACAAGGTTCAACTTGATCAGTAATCGCAGGACTAGAAACTGGTAACACTGAATCAGGTTGTGATATGCTAGGCTGTCCATCTACATCAGTTAAGACATCTGTAACTGCTTCTATGTCTATTAGGATATCATATGTTTCTGAGATCCTTGTGTGTGTAGCCGGTATTGATGGAGAGGGAGAAACATCATCATCTATCAATGGAGCACATTTAGGCATTGGAACAGAATCATCAAAAACAGAAGTAATAAGAAACTTGTCTTCATGAAATTGAACATCTCAAGATATAACCACTTTCCTGAGTTCACGAATGAATACTTTGTAACCCTTTTATTCTGAAGGATACCCCACAAATATTCCTTTCAAGGCTCATTTATCAAATTTGTCCTTGATAGGTCTGAAATCTAAAACAAAACATACACATCCAAATACCTTCAAACTGTGCAAATCAGGTGCAAAGCCATGCAGTACCTCAAAAGGTGATTTCCATTTAAAAACTCTACTTGTCCACCTATTAATGAGATGAGTGGTTGTAAGTATTGCCTCTCCCCATGATTTGTTTTGCATTTTTTCTTATAATAACATTGGTCTAGCCACTTGTAACAAAGTTCTATGCTTGTACTCTACCAGTCCATTTTGTTGCGGAATGTAAGGTCAACTGCACTGATGTAAAATCCCATGTTCCTGAAACATCTGCAAACATCTAGTATTAAGAAACTCTGTCCCATTATCAGTTCTGATCATTTTCACCTTCTTATAGTGCTGTGTTTCAATCATCAAGAAGAAATTCTTAAGCAATCCATGAACCTGATCTTTGTACTTAAAAAGGTAAGTCCATGTGCATCTACTGTGATCATCCACAATTGTCAGGAAGTACTGGCACATTGTAATAGATTGAAGCTTATAAGACCCCCAAGCATCCACATGATTCATATCAAAACAATTATTTTGTTTGTGCTCACTGTCAGGAAAAGGTATCCGGCATTGTTTGGACATGAGGCATAACTCACAAGATTCTACTACATTTTTATTCATAGCAAATGTATCAGTGTTTGGTAACTTTTTCATTACATCAAATGACGGATGGCCTAAACGGTTGTGCAACAAATCTAATGTTAACACTGTACAGATTTTTGCCAGTCTACTTTGTTCAAAAGAATCATCATATATGTTCTTCAAACGTTGTAGGTAAGATAAGCAAGTATCTTCACCCCTTTTAATGGTCCTGCTTCAAAACAGTCTTTGTTCAGCACATAAAGCTCCTTCTTCAACTTTCCTACAGCCACAATTTTCTTTGTTTTAAGGTCCTGCATCACACACATATCAGGCAAGAAATAGAATGTCAATCCCGAATTCAAGGCCATCTTTCTGACAGATAAGAGATTGTACTTGAAACTTGCTAAGTACAAACATGATTTTAGACAACTATTTCTTGATAAGTAAACATCAACCACTGCATTTGACAGGCTTTATACTTCCATCAGGTAACTAGACCGGAGTAAAATCAATAAAATAGTGTACATTTGTCAACAGCTTCTCCTCATTGCACATATGATTTATAGCACATATATCTATGATCCAATCTTGGCTATTAATATCATCACACTTAAGATTAGAAGCAAAAGAGAAACTTTTAATACCTGCAAAGTCTTCCAAGTGAGCCATATTAATCATCCTTTTATTTCCTTGATCAGCCACGGCCTTACCTTTGGACAGTTTATGTAATTCCTTATGCATTGCATCCATCATCTCATATAGGTTGCTGATTTTGTCGTGTTCCACATCCAGTGGAGTGTAAGAACTGTCAGATGACTCTACTTGATGAGCTGTGTAATTCTGTTTATCATTTTTCCTTGACTCAGACCACCCCTCAGGATATCCCTTCAATTTGAAACTATTTTCAATTGTATCCTGTTTTTGTGCAGTGTCCGCACTTCAATTGCCTCCTTTTTGCCCATCCATCTGGATATCCTTTTAACTTGAAACATCCATTGATGGTGTGTCCTGTCTTGGTGCAATGATTGCATTTCAATTGGCTCTTATCAGCTTTGTTTGTCCCTCCAGACTCCTTCCTCCCTCCATTTCCTTTTACCATCATGGCAGCATTCATATTATCATTTGCAGTTGTGACTTTAATACTCACTTGTCTTTGTTTTTCAGTGGTAACAACAATATTGTATACCTTGTCAATATCCGGTAAGGGATCAAGCCTTATTATGTGGCCTCTTTCAGCATCAAAAACATCATTCAATCCCATTAAAAACTCCATAACTCTATCTTCATTTTCCCTCTTTTCCAACAGCTTTCCTATCTCTCCTTCAATGTATATTGTAGGTCTCAACTGCTCATATTGGTCCCATATAAGTTTCAATCTTCCAAAAAAATCACAAACATTCATGTTTCCTTGCCTCAGTATAGCAATACTTCTTTTAAGTTCAAACAGATGTGGAAGATTTGTTGTTCCAAATCTTTTTTCAAGTACAAGCCACAGTTTCCTAGCATCAGTCAAAAAACATATGATTTCATTAAATCTGGTTGCATGGATCCTCGAATCCATGAACATACCAGACTGTTCGCCCTCTTCTATTTCAAGAAAAAATCAAATCCTCACTAGGTTTAACAAGAGTTCCATCAACAAAACCTATCTTCAATTTAGCTTCAAGTGCTAAAATCACAGCACCGCTCCATATCAAAAGGTTAGAGTCATTTAACAAAATGGACACTAATTGCATACTTGGACTATCAGACCCATGTACCTGCAATTGTTCCTCCAAAAGATCATCCATACGCTACTTGTGTCGCATATCCATAAGATTCAGTTCCTGATCTGTTGTCATCGTCTTCACCAACACATTTGTCTGTAGGTTGAACAATTGATACGATCTTCGATAGAAATTCCGATATTTTTATTAGCTTATGCAAAGTATTCTAATTCACATACATATTTGGATTCGAGGACGAATTCTTCCCAGGAGGGGGGGGGGATGATATGATTGTTAGACGAGAAAAATTTGGATTCTTGTATGGTTTAAAGTAATTGGACCTTGCAATGTGAATTAGAGCAAAATGCTGAATGCAATTTCATGGTTTCTTCCAATAAGAGGCTCAAACGTGGTCAGATCAATCTGAAAATTTTGTAACATACTCTTTTTATCCATTCACGATCTGCTATTTGCAGCACTGCGCAGTCTCGAATTTATTGGCGATCTGAGGTCTCAACGAATTCCGATCAAACTAAAATTTTACCCAGTGATAGAAGACTTATCAATACATATTGTGACAAAAGGATATCAATTTCCAACGGTCCAATTGTGATATAATAATTTCGGAACATATTGTTCTCAAATTGAAAGTTAGCACGCGAGTTATTGAGACCAAATCGAGTATATAAGATGTTGCGCATGTGGGAGGTCACGGCCCCTGCTAGAAGATGCCAAGATGGATCTTCATTTTTTTTCTTATGTCTTTTAATTAAATTAGTCTATTAGTTGGTGAGAATTTCGAATTTTTATGTAATTATGTAATTATGTAATTTTCTACTTTTTAGGAATTAAGATAGAATGAGCTTCTTACTTAGCTAAGATCCAATTTTAATTGGATTTAAATTAGGTAGGGCTCAAATAAAGTTTAGGGATTAGAGTCTTAGGCCCATTAAAATTATAGCATATTTAAAGGCAGATTTTGCCCCTTTTCAAGACAGATTTTTGACATTAATTTTATTATGAGCTTTGAGAGAGATCTCTTTGTTTATTGAATTCCTATTCTAAAGAGAATTAGGTTGCATGCATTTTAGAGACATGTAAAGGTTGATTTTATGATACTCTTATTTATCATAGAGTAGATCCTCAGGTAGGCGTTTGATTAAACCTCTGGTTTACATTCGTTTCTAGCGTAGTGGTTGGCTAGGGGTTGATGTTTCATGTTTGATTGGATTTCTACGGCATAATACACTTCTTCCATCTCCGTTCTTTTTGTTGGGTTGCACAAGCTATCCTTTTATTTTTGTTAATTTCGAAAAGAATAAGTTTCCAACTCCACGTTTTTATTCCGCGAGCAAAAATCCCCATAATTTCCTTTGGATTCATTCTTAATTTCCTGGTTTCATGGGAAGTTGTCTCTTCCTAATAGTGACAATATCTGGTGAATTTGTTGAATTTGGC
>JAOWBN010240514.1:0-12087 GCA_028565015.1 Pinguicula moranensis
TATCCCGCAGGACCCGTACATCCGCGGCAGATCCTTCCCACCCTGCGAGCATGTAGACAAACCTCCTCTTACTATCACAGACACCCAATACTTTGGTTGCCAGAGTGTCTTTCCTTGTTTTGTAACGAAGCTGATCTTCCGTCGGAGTGTGCACTGGAATGTACGTGCCATCCAATGCTCCAAGGCATCCCTGAAAAGCAGATTCACACATATGCTACAAATAAAGATACAGGTGGCAGTGTTAATAGAAACATATAACATCTGTAATAACTAAAAACTGGAAGCAATGCCACCGTCCATCGCTGGAATCTTCGGTGATCGAGGTGGGTGTAGCGGTGAACCTATCCTTCAGACGGATGATCGTGTTAAGTACCTCATGAAAGACCGCGCTTATCGTTTGTCCGCTACGCTGAAAATCTATCTGCAGGGTTCTATTTTTCTGATGGTGCGCTGCTGCACGAAGAAAAATGTCTATTTTTTCTTTCACAAACACGTAATGGTCATCTTGCAACCCGCCTTCGTCCCTTAATACGCGAAAGAGTTCAGTGAAGGCAAACTTATGCATACGTAGGTTATGGAAACAATCTCTGTTGTTCCCATTTGTGAGCCTGGTCAGACATGCCAGTTGTTCAGATATCTTGTCCAGGATCAAGTATTTAGGCGTGGCGTCTCGCTTGCGCTTACGCTCCAGCTTCGCAGTATCTTGTTGCAACAAGGTAACAACGAGTACCAACAGATTTACCCTCAACACATTTGAGATTAATTGAGTACGAGCCATGTCACAGTACACGAATAGGCAGAGGATCACTAATGTATAGAAAGTACTCGCAAAACGAAAACAGTCGACACAATTAATGATCCCAAACCCTACCACCACACCCTAATTTAATCGAACAAAATCAAAGATTAATTGAATGATCGTGACCATCAAACTGGCTGACAGATCAAAATCGCCGCATAGGATCAATAGTCTGGAGCAACTAATAATGAACCGCACACTATCCAAAAACGAAAATACTCCAATCCCGAACATCATCAATTAAGCGCAACGCATAACAAATATGGGGCGACTGAACAGTAACAGCTTAATCTACAGCGGAAAACACGCAGCGACTCACTACTATCGCCGAGATACAAGCGAAATAACAATTTAATCAAACAACCCTAAAACAATGAAACAAATTTGCAGTGGACATAAGATATAGACGACAGGTACCTTGCGAAGGAGGACCGCGTATGTGGATTGCTACGGATCTGGTCGAACGTACTGCAGATTGAGAAACCCTAGATGAGGTGTTGAAAATGTGTCGAATAGGAGGTCAACAAAGGGTAGAGGGAGTTACCTTCACCGGATCTGGCGGAACAACGGAGCCCAGACGTATCTCGACAGGGGAGGAGGGCGTACGTCTCTCGGAGAGAATGGCGGAGCGAGGGTTTCATTTTTGGGACGGCGAGCGCGTTTTCCCAAACTGGTGAGTCACGGATTTCTAACGTATTTATATAATGGCAAATCCTGTAATAACTGGCAAATCCGGGGGCAATTCGTTCGCATCGCTGACAAGATTACACGGGTCAAGTTCAATCTGCCCAATTTCAAATGGATTCAAATCCGGCCGCAATACGGCTACAATACCGGGTCGCAGGATTCCAATCCCTCGACCCGGGGAAAAAAATGCGCTACCAAA
Source organism: Pinguicula moranensis (assembly GCA_028565015.1). Lineage (NCBI taxonomy): Eukaryota > Viridiplantae > Streptophyta > Magnoliopsida > Lamiales > Lentibulariaceae > Pinguicula > Pinguicula moranensis. The sequence goes on from JAOWBN010240514.1 coordinate 1,686, forward strand.
TAGCATGTGTGTATATAACTCATGTAATCACGCGATAATATACGTCCTATAACGTTACCAAACTGGCCCTTAGAATTTTATATATGTTTTCGTTAGCTTTTAATATTTTTTTTATAATCCTTTAATTTAATTATTTTTTATAGTTTAATATTATAGTTGATTATTAATCAATCAAATTCCAAACTTTTGAAAGAAGTAATCGATTATTGATGCAAAGTTGTGATTATTTCTATTATTAGCCAACCTAATTCGACCCGACCAACTTTGTGTAAACTAACAAAATTTGGCCCCTGTATGAAAATTCTGGCTCCGCCACTGCCTTGCATCTACATAACCTGTTCACCCGATGATTGTAGAGTTATTCTTATGATTTATTTTATGCTTTTCTTACTAGAAGACTCTCGAGTTCACAAAAAAAGTAACAATGTTTTTCAACAAGACGAGAGTCTTTTTTTTTTTTGCAAATTAAAATCAATTATATTAAAAATAAAATATTTATAAATATGCCCCCTTTTTGATTGAACTCGATTATTAGGCACCTCCCAAATTATATCTATCAATCAAATTCTTGCTGTCCATTGCAAATGGAGCTGGAAGAGTCATCCTTAACAATTCTTTTAGCTTTGTGCTAATATTGGATTAGAGTAAAATGACTCTATTAAATTCCAGTGCTTCTATTTAGTAAAGTTGTTGGAACTCAATATATCAAATGACGCAATGCATATTGGGTCGCAACGAAAACAGCCTCTTTGTATAATTACAAGGGTAAGGCCGTGTACATCTTACCCCAGACCCCAACTTAATTGAGAATATTCTGGGTACATTGTTTTTGTTGTTGTTGTCAAATTCTTGCTTATGAAAACTCCATGAGTGAACTTGTTTGTATCTTCTCCAGAATTTCTCCTTCGTGTGACGCGATTTGTTGAATTTTTTTTCGGTCTCTGACTCCCAAAAGCTGCCAGCAGACACCCAGCCAGATTGTTTTCCATTTTTCTTCGTCTGATCGGCGCCGGATCATCCCTTGGTGGGCGTTGAAATTGGAGCAAGGATCTGTGTGTTGAATCACTCTGTGGCCTCCAAATCAATTGTAGCAGCAGTTTCAGACATTATCTGCAAAAGTGAGTGACTGTTTCAATATCTATTTTATACAATGTGCAAATTGAGTTTTAAAGGGATTCCCCTTAGTACTATGTTGGTATGCGGTCTTGTAGGAGTCGTCGTCCGAAAGTCAAGAGAGTCACTGCGCACGCGCAGTAAGTGGGGTTCAGACTACTGATTACCTACCCAAAAAAAGTGCTGGCAAGGGGAGGGGAGGCGTGCATAATTTTTTTCAAAAGTACATATTAATAATTTAAATTTAAATATCATAAATTAAAATAATTACAAAAAAATATTAAAATACATGTATATATAATATCATATATTTCATATTTTGTAAAGAGGGACGCCCTATGTGTGCCATTAATAAATCCCTCGCTAATATTCAAGTTAATGTGGCTCACTCTTTTAGCGACAACTAGCCATCTCTAGAGCCAGTAGGCCGAAGGCCCTAGACTAATCTTGTCAAGTTAATAAAATTGTTGGAATCATCATTACTGACAATATTTTTTAATTTTGCGCTAATAATGAATTATATTGAAATGATTCTATTAAATTCTTGTGCTTTTATGGGTGAAGTTGGTGAAAATCAATACATATAATGAGGCAACGTATATTATATTTCAACAAAACTAACTCATTGTATAATTATAAGGGTAAGGTTACGTACAACTAACCCAGACCCCAACTTGGTTATAAATATAGTAGATATGCTGTTGTGTAGAATGTACATATTCCTGTAATTTTTCAAGTTCTATGATTTTGATGATTAACAAGCATTCAATTTTTTTTTGCTCGGTAATTTTAAAAAAAGTCTAAACTATGGATGAAGCTTAGCTTATTACAAGCAGCATGGACCATGCTTGAGTTACTGAACTTCCTTTTGTCCCAATTCACGCCATATATAACAATTCCAATCTCGATGCCAATCAGATCAACCTCTCAAGTTTTATGTAGCATGCTAAAGTTCGATGAAACACTTATCAACTTGAAATGCCATGTCCATCTGCACGCCCTCTCTAAAGATGATCCCATATCTTGCCAATGCCATTCGACTCCTGCTAACAATGAAATAATCAAGCCAGCGTACTTCGACATATTCCATGGCCTTTCTCTTAACAGACTATATCCGCTCATCATCACCAATGGACTTTTCATAACCGAGATACTTCTTGAATAAGAACTGCAAAACAAAGGCAAAGAATAACTTAAAAATGGTGAGACAAAGCCACAATCTTCTGGGACAATTTCTACTAATTTAATCAAATAAAAGACCTTCAGCTTCTTTGGAGGAAGGCTAAAGCTTATTGCTCTCTCAAACAATGCGCGAATAACATCTGGATTTCCTGTTAACATTAGCACATGTTACTTGCCATACAAAAGATGAAGTCTGACAGAACGTCCAGAGTTTTATTTTTCTTGTATGATTTTTATAACCTTTCTTGTTTACCTGATCTAGGTAGATGCTCCACAAATCTGTCCACTTCGGATTGTCCCTAAGAATGCCTTCAAACATTGATCTTCCACGGTCAGGAACTCCATGTCAAAAAGATAAGTGAGATATCGAATTTGTATTGTATTAGTCTTTTTTTCTTTGTTCATTGATTACAAGTTTATAGGAGTCTAATGTGATGGATAAGGAAAGATCCCAAAGAATAAGAAAATGATCAATTTATGTGATCCTTTCCTTTTACAGATTTTGATCAACCTTTCCTTATCCATCCTAGTCTAACACTTCCCCTCAAGTTGAGTTGGGGAATCTTCATTTCCTAACTTGCTTAATACATTTGTAAACACATGACTAGATACTGCTTTGGTTAAGATATCAACCAGTTGATCTTCTGATTTGATATATGGCAGACTGATGATCCCATTCTCTAGTTTCTCTTTGATGAAGTGTCTATCTACTTCTACATGCTTTGTTCGATCATGTTGTATGGGTTTTCGGATATACTGATTTCTACTTTATTATCACATTTCAACTTGAATGCCTCCTGTGCTGGATAACCTATCTCTGATAGTAGTTTCCTCAACCACAGGATCTCAGCTAGTCCTCGAGCTACTTCTCGAAATTCTGCTTCTGCACTGGATAAGGCCACAACTTTCTGCTTCTTGCTTCTCCAGGTCACCAAATTTTCCCCTACAAGCATAAAATATCCGGCAGTTGATTTCGGTCCAATGGATTACCTGCCCAATCCGCATCCGTGTATACCTGGATTCGCAGATGACCATGTTTTATTGAATAGTATCCCCTTTCCTGGTGACCCCTTCAAGTACCGAACTATTCTTAGAGTTGCTTCCATGTGATCCATCTGAGGTTGATGCATAAATTGGTTGACAACTCCTACAGCATATGCAATATCAGGTCTCGTGTGGGCTAAGTAGATCAACTTTCCCACCAGATGTTGATATTGTTCTTTATCTGCCAGAGAAGCACCTTCTATTATCCAGAGTTTTTGATTTACAATTGAGGGTGTATCAGTTGGTTTGCAATCAATAAGACCTGTCTCTGCAAATAAATCAAGAATGTACTTCTTTGAGAGATAAATATGCCATGTTTTGATCTCATAACTTCAATGCCAAGGAAGTAGTTTAATTCCCCCAAATCTTTCATTTCGAATTCGGCAAATAGATTCTTCCTCAGCTCTACTATCTCCCCCGAATCATTTCCTGTAATTATCATATCATAGACATAGATGATTAGACATGTCATAAGTGCCCCTCTTCTCTTCAGGAATAAGGTATGATTCGAATTGCTTTGCCTGTATCCGCATCTTTTCATCATGGACATGAACCGACCAAACCATGCCCTGGGCGATTATTTTAGGCCATACAATGCCTTGTTTAGCTTTCATGCTTCTCCCTCATGAACAGTTTCTGAGAAGCCTAGAGGTATTTCCATGTACATCTCCTCCTTAAGATCTCCATGTAAAAAGGCATTTTTTACATCGAATTGATATAATGGTCAATCTAAATTAGCAGCAACAGAGAATATTACCCGTATGGTGTCAAGTTTTGCCACTGGAGAAAAAGTCTCGGAATAGTCTATCCCATACGTCTGAGGATATCCCTTGGCCACTAGTCGGGCCTTGTATCTCTCTACTGTGCCATCTGCATTATACTTCACTGTGAATACCATATGCATCCCACTTGTTTCTTACCTTTGGGAATATCTCCCATGTTCCATTTTTTCGTAAAGCATTCATTTCTTCTTCCATAGTCTTTTTCCAATCTTTGTTTTGTTGGGCCTCATGAACTATTTTTGGAATGGTCATTGTCCTCGTACTCCCCCTAGCCATATTAGCTATAGGATACTTCGAGTCCCGTGGTTCATATTCAGGTATATATTGCTTGGGAGGCACGCCTATGTTGTGTCTTGGTGGCAATATATATCGACCATGTATATGTTTTGTTCCCGATGCTGCACTTTTGAGATTAGAGTAGATAGTAGCGGAAGTAGGGTCAGATTCAGGAAAAAACTCAGGCTCAGAACTACTTACCTCAGGAATATTAGCCGAAGAAGATACCAAAATGTGGTCTATCGGGGAGGCATGTTCTATGTTTTCAGTGGTGGGCTCAACGGCAGATGATTCCGGTACATAGCTCAGTACAAAAAGGTAGTTCAGTGAATCATTGCTCGCATCAATAATCTCCCTTTGATCATTGGACTGGGTGTCATAATAGTATTCAGTCTCCAAAAAATCACAGTCCATGGTAGTGTATAGTCTGTTTGTCTTGGGGTCAAGACATCTATAGCATTTTTTGTGTATACCATTGCCTACAAACACACATTTGATAGCACACTGATCTAGTTTTGTTCGTTCAGTTCGTGGGATGTGAACAAACACAAAACAACCAAAGATACGGGGCTAAAGAGTGAGGGTAGATGGATTATTGGTGTGATCGGGTAGGACTTTGAGAGGTGTTTGGATTTTAAGGATTTTTGTGGGGAGTCGGTTTTATATATAGATGTGGCAATGGCTTCGAGCCAGAAGGTTCGTGGGGTTTTAGACTCAAGGAGGAGAGCTCGGGTCAAGTATGATTCTATTTTTTTCCCGAGACCCCATTCTATTGGGGTGTATGGGAGTAGGTAGTTTGATGGATAAGGCCTTTTTCGAGGAAAAAATTGGACATAGTGTGGTTGACATATTCCACCTCATTATCTGACCTAAGAATTTGGATTCGAGTATGAAATTGTGCCTCAGTCATAGCATAAAAGTGAATAATGTGCTGGGAAACTTCATATTTGTTTTTCATAAAGTATACCGAAGTCATGCGAGTGCAATCGTCAATAAATAATACGAAGTACCGAAATGAACTATGACTAGAATCAGTAGCAGGGCCCCAAACATCTGAATGTACTAGTGAAAAAATAGTGTTGGTACGAGTATTATGTAAAGAGTAGGATTGCTTATGACTTTTAGCTAGGTAACAAGTGTCACAAGAGAATTTATTCTGATGTCGGAAAAATTGAGGAAATAAAAGTTTAAGGTAACCGTCTGAAGGATGGCCCAGACGACGATGCCATAACCAGATCTGTTTGTCAAGTATCCCATGAGCCAGCATAGCAGTACCGTGTTGAGCCACCTCATCAACATAGTATAAGCCCCCGCGTTCAATGCCACGCCCAATGATCTTCCTCATCCGAATATCCTGTAATAAGCAAAACGTGGGGTATATAAGGACCAAACAATTCAACTCTTTAGTAACATGACTAATCGATAATAATTTGCAGGATAATGAGGGTACATATAAGCAATTATGCAATTTTAGTATAGGGGATATCTCAATTGAACTAGCGTCGGCCACATGTGTTAGGCCCCCATTAGCAGTCTGAATTTTGGCTTTCGGGGAACCGTACATGTTATCAAATTAGACTTCTCATTTGTCATCGTATCAATTGCATCACAATCAAAGAGCCATGGTCCGGAGGATGGTGTTTCGGATGTTCGGATAGAAAACACGGCAGGAATGTCCGGGTCAAAATATCCTGGAGGAAAAAATTGAGGATTTGAGATCGAAGGGCATTTTGGTAATTTTTGGGGTTTAGCGGAGGGGTAATTTTGGAATTATTGTGGATTGGATGGGTGTTTCAAAAACTGTTTGGGTGTTCCGGGGTGAGATTGATATTTCAGAGAGTCTGGAGGCTCTCACTGGAAATATGGGAAGTTGTGGGGGTGTATTCGAGATTTCAGAGGGTCTGGAGGCTGTTTCAGGAGTTTTTGGTAAGTCAGGGGGTGTATATGGGATTTTTGGAAATGGTGGGGCTCTTTGTGAAGTTTCGGTAAAGTGCGGGGTTGGATTTGTGGATCGGACAACTTCTGGGACCGACTGATAAAATTAGGAACTGGGCCGGATCCCGTGCAATTAGAGATTCCTACATTTGGGAAAAAATTATCAGACGCTTGAACCCTAGGTCGATTACCTCCTGTGAGTTCACACTCGATTGCGGCTGCGTCCATTGCACCGAATCCGATCATGTTGTCTGGTCTGGTACTGCCGTCGCCACTGGTGGCTGCACTGCTACCCTCGGCGGCAGTCGAGGTCCCGCCTTTGCCCCCTTTTTTCTTGTTCGTGAACCACCAATCAGGGTAGCCTATGGTTTTGAAACACTTCTCTGTGGAGTGTCCTCTCTTCTGGCATATATTACAATACAGTGTAGACTTGTCGATTTCGCCTGGCCGGAGTAGTGACTTCCCCTGATTTTGGGGTTGTTCTGACTGGGCAGCAAATCCACTCCCAATCCCTTCTGATGTGTCCCCGTTGCCTCGCCGTGCTGGATTAAGAATATCCAGTCGCGCCACTTCTCGGCGAATCATAGCATAGGCAGCCTCCACTAAAGGGAGTGGATCCCCTTTGAGCGACTCCCATTTGACCGCATCATACTCATCGTTTACGCTAGAGAGGAGTTGAGAGAGTCGTGTCTCTTGCTTCATCTGATTATAGATTCCAATATCCTCAGCACACTTCATTGGATTTGGCTGACGTCGATCAATGTCACGCCAAATCCTCTGCAAGCCGCTGCATAGGGTCTCAAGTGTTGCACCACCCTATTTTTGGTGATTTGCCTGCATAGTGAGATCGTAGATTTGTAGATCATCTCCACCGCTGTTGAATGTAGTCGCTAGTCTATTCCATAGCGCATAGGTCGTCGAATATTTGGCATATTCATTGATGAGAAGAGGATCAATGTTGTTAATGATCCAGGATCATACACCTAGATCGATTTGGTGCCACTTTGGATATTCTGGACTGGTTGTCTCTGGAGGTGGGGGTTTCCCAGTTATGTGATTGAGTCTCCCCCGGCCTCCAATGGCCATATCCATGAGCCTGGACCATAAGGGGTAGTTGGAATTGTTCAGCTCAAACTGACTGTCATGGGTTGATTGGTTTCGGGTATTTGGAAATTGTTGATAAGGTTGGCGAGTTAAGAAGAGATGTCTCCCATGGCTTGGCTCTGATCGGATGCTGCCAGGGTTTTGTCTCCTTGATCCCTCATAATCGGCCCCCGGTAGATGATGAATCAGTGTTCGATTCCGAAGAACGCACACTACTCTGATACCATGTCAACAAGATAAGTGAGATATCGAATTTGTATTGTATTCGTCTATTTTTCTTTGTTCATTGGTTACAAGTTTATAGGAGTCTAATGTGATGGATAAGGAAGGATCGCAAAGAATAAGGAAATGATCAATTTATGTGATCCTTTCCTTTTACAGATTTTGGTCAATCTTTCCTTATCCATCCTAGTCTAACACTCCACCCTTGTAAAATAAATTTTATATGCTTATGTCGAGGTAAACGCAGAAGAGCACGATTTACAACACTCTGAATCCCATCGGAGTTCTATCTTAAAAGAGATTGGACCTTTCTCAACCAGAACTAGAGCAGAATGTTTGTTTGTTTTTTCTAAGAAGAGCCAGCCCAGGCCAGGGGTATCAACATAAAGACAATAATATAGTGGAAGTTTGAACCATTACCTTGCAAGAGTGATAGAACTTTCTCATCATTTTTTCGAGAAGCCCATCTGCCCATTTATGTTGTTGTGTTCTCTCATACATTCCCAAAATCCCAGAAGAGCGAGGTGCACCTTTTTGGGATCAATGTACTGCAGTGCTCGTTCAAATACATTCTTAACAGGCTCTTGGTCAATTCAAATTAGTAATTAGATTCTACAACAAATTGGACTAGAATCCTAACAACCATTGGTACTGTTTCTCCTACAAACTAGTGTAAAGAATCAATCGACTTTACAAAGAAGTAGATGAATAGAGGCTCTTTATAGTACCTCGGGAGGATTGCCATAATCATTCTCCATGTTGATATAAGCAACCCAAATATTGAGCTTCTATGACTCTTCTCTTATATTTATTGTTTTCAAAGCCCTATTGTGAAACAACAGTTGGTGAGTGAGTTGAGAAAGGAAGGGGAACTGGGATGGTATGCTGTATTGATCTCTCATAAATCAGAACACAACATTAATTGTAAAATAGAAAATGTCTTATTATTATCATTCGTTCAACATGATGCATATATATATAGAGAGAAAAACTTCCTCACCTACGACATGTCGTAGGTGAGTTTAGATTAGAGTAGGTGGGAAGTGGTACCAAACTTTCTCACCTAACACTTCCCCTCAAGATGGGCGAAAGATATCAACTAAGCCCATCTTGTTACAAAGTCTCTCAAGATCTTTGGAACTAAGACCTTTAGTCAACACATCAGCAACTTGTTCTTTGGTGACTATGTGACTCACTTCCAATAACCTTCTATTTAATTTTTCTTTGATGAAAAACCTATCAATTTCTACATGCTTGGTTCTATCATGTTATACTGGGTTGTTGGCAATGCTGATAGCTGCTTTGCTATCACACCACAATTTTAATTTTGGATTTGGATTCATCTTGAGTTCCACAAGTAATGATCTCAACCAAATCATTTCAGCAACGCTCAAGGACATGGCTCTGTATTCTGCCTCAACTGTAGAACGAGACACTACTGTCTATTTCTTACTCTATCAGGAGACTAAATTGCCTCCTACAAACATGCAATAACTGGACGAGGACTTTCTATCATCAGCACAGCTAGCCCAGTTTGAGTTGCAGTATCCCTCGATCAAGATGACTCTTTCTAGGGTCATGCATATACCTACTAACCATACTCACAACAAATGATATATCTGGTCGAGTATGATTTGGGTATATAAGTCGACCTACCAACCTTTGATACTGCTCCCTATCAACTGGCTTGCCTACATCTACGCTCAACTTCAACTTCTGGTCAATTGACATTTTTGCGGGCTTGCAATCCAGCATACCTGTCTCCTGGAGCAAATCTAGAACATACTTCCGCCGGGATAGAATAATTCCCTTGGGCCCACGAGCTATCTCAATCCCAAAAAAATACTTCACCTCGCCCAAATCCTTCACCTCAAACTCCTTGCCTAGTCTCCCCTTCAGTTTTACAATCTCGTTCTCATCATCACCAGTAATGATCATGTTATCCACATATACTGCTAGCATTGTGATATGAATCCCATTCCGCCTGAAAAAATACAATATGGTCAGCATTGTTTTGCTGATAACCCATGTCAATCATGGCCTTCCTGAACCTGTCAAACCAGGCTCGAGGAGATTGTTTCAAACTGTACAATGATTTTTCAAGTTTGCAAACTTGACCCTCAATCTTACTGGTGCCAAATCCCAAAGGAATCTCCATGTACCCCTCTTCTTCCAGATCACCATAAAGAAATGCATTCTTCACATCGAGCTGATACAAGTTTCACCCTTTATATACTACTTTAGAGACAAGAGTTCTGACTATGCTCATTTTTTACACGGGTGCAAACGTCTCATCGTAATCAATCCCATACACCTGGCTGTATCCTTTGGCTACCAGTCGCTCCTTATAGCGCTCCACTCTACCCTCAGGATTCTGCTTCACAGTAAACACCCACTTACATCCAACAACCTTCTTACGTTGTAGTGGCACATAACGCCATGTTTTATTCTTTGTAAGAGCCTCAAGCTCCTCTATCATTGCCATTTTCCATCTCGAGTCTGCTTTAGACACCGTCCAACACTTAAGAATAGAGACAATGTCAAAAGATACAATTATTGCTCCATGTTTGGGAAGTATATGGGAGTACGAGATAGAATTAGCAATATCATGGGGATGAAAATATCAAGGAAAAAATCATATCTGTTTGGTGGAACCCCTGCATTGCTGCGAGTGGTTCTCCTAACAGTAATATCACGGACAGGAATATCAGTAGGAGGAGTAGGAATACCAGTAAGAGGAGTAG
>JAOWBN010240524.1:0-23915 GCA_028565015.1 Pinguicula moranensis
AGTACCTTGCTAATATAGCACCAAGTGGTAACAGAATTCCCCAGCTTATTGCATTCAGAACACCATGAATCTGAAAAAGCACAATAGTTGCAACTGCAGTGAACTGAAAATTGCTCATAAATATTCTGTAAAAATATTTTTTTCTTTCGATAATTTATTCAGTTAATATTTGTTTGATCCGTTTATTACAATTCCCAAGTGCCTTAAAAATCATATTAACTCACGTTCCTCTTCTTCTCTCTCGAGCTCGTAGCTCCGCCGTTAGCCGCCGTCTCTCCGGACAGAAAATTTAAACTCCCCATAGACTGAACATTGGGTCCCGAAACCGGGTGTATCGCCGGCGAATCGCCGGAAAGTGGTCCTTCTTGCCATACATGGTTCACGGTCGAGCTGAGATTGCCGAGCGTCAGGGTAGCGAATATGATGACTTCATTCCTTTCATAACTCGCCGTTAAATCCGAAACCGGGAAACTCAACTCTCCTTCCTGCAGCTGAGTACTGTAACTTGAAACAGGGGCCGTGTAAACGCTCATGTTCCCGTCGGATTTCTGGAAAGCCACCAGAGCCTGGGTTCCGATCATGCCGCTACCGGTTGGATTGACGCCCCACGCCGTCCAACTGTTTGATGCAACGCCTGAACGACGGTATGCTACCCTGACGGCGTTTGTTGTTTGATTGTAATCCCAGTGAAGGGAAGAGTTTAAATACGGAAGATCATCACAAGAAGGGAAGATTTGATGAGATGCGAAGCTGTAGCTTGCACATGACTGGCTAAAGGTGCTTGCTACATGGAGATGGAAGAAGAAAGCAATAGAAATGATAAGAAGAAGAAGCTTCATGGTTGTTGTTACTTCAATGTTGCAATGGGGGAATGAAGAGGTGCTGGTTTTAAGTAATTAGAAGGATGGAGAAGTTGAGTTAGTTGGTGTAAATGAAGCCTGCATATTTCTTGGGGTTTGTTAGCTGATGAAGAAGAAGAAGGAAGAGAAGGAAAGTGTGTGACAACGGACAAAGAGTAGTTGGAGTTTGGTGAAAGGTTTAGGTTGAGTTTTGATACCTACGTAACACCTGGCATTGTTAGAACATTTGACTTTCTAATTCAAGAAGAATTTAGATGATCTGTAACTGTTAGGTTAGATGAACTACTTCAACAAGGAAGGGGGAAAATGCTGCGATGGTGACAAAGGATGCAGAAATGATATAGCGCACGAATCGTAAGAATTGGGCAAAATGACCGTTTTGCCTCTGTGTTAAATAGAGACGTTATGTTTAACACGAGGGCAAACAGTCATTTTGTCTTCGTTCGTATGTTCGTGCGCTGGAAAATACGTGCGCTATATCATTTTTCCAAAGGGTGCGAAAGGACAAAATGTGCATTTGATAAAAACACCGTCAAATAAAAAAAAAATCAAGAAAAACTTATCGCTTTACTCGTAAATCAGCACGTTAGTTCGAGTTCCCGATCCAATACTTTATTTGAAAGTCATGGATCAAAAAAGTCCAAGCCCAAATCTTAGAATTAACATATTATGATAGTGCTCATAAACTGATTTACTTGAAGATCACACCATCAGACTTTGTAGATTGGGGTGTAATGCTCTGCTCTGTGAGAAATTATCTAGCTAATTGATTTTTTTAATAAATACGGGACTGGGACTAGGACCTCCTCTGACCAAGGACGGGTCCATAAAATTTTTTGAACGGGTAAAAAAATTTGGGGGCACAAACAAAAAATTATATGAGTAAAAAAAACTAGGGTGCTAAGTATTTTTGTAGGGTGTGTGGGCGGTGGTAATAAAATAATTTACCTACTAAATAATTATGAAAAATAATAAATTTATTAACTCAAATAATAATAAAATTAAAAATTAAATTATTTAATAGGCTACAAAGTTAACTTTGTATAAAAATAATTAATAATATATAAATTTATAAAAAAAAATATTTTTTTTTTGTTTTTTTGACAAAACAAGGTATAATAGGGTGTGGGATGACAGTAGGCTAGGCTGATGCCCGACCAAGCCACCTCCAAGAATGAGTTCTTAACAACTCAAACTTGTGCAATGAAATCCTGATTTATGTAATCGTTTATCTTCCAACAGCCTGGGATACCCATATATAATAAGGGCGGAATTAGGATTTGAATCCCTACAACTTAAACATACCAATTAGGAAGAAGTGAGATTTGGATTCGAGATACGAGATAAAAAAAAATTATACAACATCCCAATTAGTTGATCGGCCAAACCTAAACCTAAACAGTTAATCACCGGTTAACCATCGATTGTTGCCTAGCTCAGGAATCATCACATACATTTTATAAACCCCTAAATCATAATCGAAATTGGTGTGACCCAATATCTCCAACCCAATTAACACTCTCCAAACCCAATGTTAGGCTCAACCTGAGATAAATAAACCAGCACCCTGCTCCTGGCCCGACAGAGGACATTTAGCCCAATACCAACTTTCCTAGCCCAATATTGTCTCACACTCACCTCTTCAAACACCAATGTAAATAAGACATCCAAATTGAACATGGGGCAACTTACTCTCACCCCAAGTACACATGCAAAGTGAGAAGATGACATGTGTCTCCATTTTCTACTATATATAGTGCAAAGAACTTGAAGAAGAGGAGGCCAATTTGGTTTCTACAAAGAGAGGTCAAGCTCTTGTATTTGTAGAGATTTATATTGTTTTCTCTAGGCAATGTTCTCATACTCTTATTATTTTTAAACAAATAAAAGAGAAGAAATTATCTAGCATTTAGCAAGGTTTATTTTTATGACCGGTGCAATTTTGTGCCGCATCATCATCCAAGAAAAAAGCTTCTCTATTATCATTTTTTTGGGATAACCAAGATATTTGAAATTATTTTTTGTACGACTAATTCATAAGATTCATATAATGCATCTTCACATAGATTGGAGTAAACTCGAGCCTTTGGTCAACTGGTATGAGGTATGACCATAGAGAATTGTTTGCAGCTATTTTCTCATTCAAATTGTTTAGTTTTGTTTCTTTCAGATAGTTACTTACAGAAAGTGAGTATCAAGCTATAAGCTATTTCCTTATAAATAAAAGCTGTAAGTTATTTGAATAATAATCAATAACTCAACGTACCCAGTATATTACCAATTAAGTTGTATCTGTGGGGTCAGATGTATGCAGTCTTACCGTTATAATTATACGAAGATACCGTTTCCGTTGCGATCCAACATGAATTTCGGCAAATATATCGAATTTAATAGAGTCATTTTGCTCTAATTCATTATTGGCAAATAAGGCCCCATTTACTAGCAATCCTTTCTTGGGAATTAACATGGAATTGCTATCGAAATTGCACACCAAATGATGAGATTGGGTAGAAGATGAAATTGAGCCAAAAAAGTAATTACATGTTTACTAAATATAGTCTCAAATGGAATTGGACAACCAATACAACCTAATTTTCTTTTCACTCCAGAGTAATCTTCTGATGGACAACCAACGGAGAGTAAGCTCAGTGCTTTAACGGATCAGCAGGTGTAATATACAAAAGAAGCTAATAACTGAACAACCAACGGAGAGGAACATTAAGCACAAAAACATGATTATCTTCTCCTCACATTTGAAAAGTGTAATTCACATCTTTATGTTTCTTCAATTGCTTCTACAGTTCGAAATGAAAAAATGATTCATGGACTGAATAGCCAGACCGAGGTCGCAACAAGAAAGATGATAGGCTGAGAGAGTTTTTGCTATCTTTGGATCTAAAACCAAAAAATACCACTTTGTAATCTGACGAGTCCATCGTTGCAGCTCGTGTGCATAATATTCATAGCATAGCTAGACTAGTTAGATTCCATATTGGCATTACGGCTTCTAATAACCTCGCTCCTAATGAGAACGATACAACAAAGTGCAACCATAATCGTCAAAATCCGTCCATCCTTAATTCCATTTTCCTTTTGCACTCACTCTTTCGTAAACGTAAAGCTGAACTGGAGAAAAAGTAACAGTATTTCATTTACTTGTATCAAGGCATGAAGTTTCTCGTCAAGCAAATTTTTTTTCTTGTTGGCCTCTTCAAGCACGAAGGTCAAACTGCACAAACGACCGAGCTCCTGCTCATAATCTTCCCATTCAACCACCTTAGCTTGCTGATCTTCCGATACTCCTCGATTCTCTCCTTGTACTTTCAATCTAGGATCATTTGCAGCGTCCATTCACAAGTCAATCGAGAAGAGTGATTAGCCAGAACCCCTTTTGGTTTCAATGAAGAAAAGCAATCGCCATCCGCACAGCTCCTCTTCGCCATCATACCGCGAACAGCTTCAGGATGCGGGAACCGAGGGGCTAGGCTTTAGTCGATCTGAGCCTTGCCCTCATCGCTGAAAGTCTTCGATTCTGGCAATCGCAAGATACCGGGAAATTGAATCTGTGCCGTCGTTTGTATGATTGTTCCCAGTTTACTGAAATATACATAGGTTGATATTCTTCCGTTTCATTATACAACAACGATTTCTTTTGGGGAACACGAACGCGATTTCAATACTGACATGATGAATATTCCTTTTGTGGGAACAACCAACCGAGAGGCTCGGGATGAGAGCCAGGATCTTGCTGTCATGTCGGCCGCGGCGGCGGTCTCCGCCGGCGGTGGGACTTCTTTCTTCAAGAGCTGGTAGTTGGTTGCTCGATGGTGAAGGGAGAATTGAGCGGCTAATATGGATGTTCAGTTGAGCTAGGATGTTTCTGTCCATCATCTGCATTTTCTAAAATAAATCGTCACAGTTAGAGATTTCTATAATGAAATAACGAACTTGTCTCTATGTCTGGCGATGGATGGTTGCACACCTTCATATCGAGCTTTGCATATTTGTAGCCACATGCACCATGTGATAATTGTAGGGGTTATACCCACAAGAAAATCTATTAGACTTGTCCTTTTTGCGTACGAAACTAGAGTTGGATTCTACCTTTTCAGGTTTGTAGATTGTGATTTGGAATCCCGAACAGTTGTCTTGCTCTATTCTATAATTCTTATGCAGGGCCACTTTCTGTGAAGACATGGTCACTGGATTCTTGTTTCCTCGAGTTCAGCAATAGCAAGCTGAGGTAAGAGAAATACCTCTACGTTGGATATTTTTGTCCAGTGGCAAACAGTTCTGCCATACACGCTAGGCACATAGTGCAATCTTTGGTGGTAGTGATCGATTCCATATCCGCTTTATGCTTGGGTAGGTGGGTCCTCTTGTCCGAATTGCCTCCTAAGTCGACCTCATGCTAAAATTCCCTTTGACTTCTGGCACCCATATAGTGATGTCCTCCATCCTCTAGGCATGATTAACTAGGATTCTTTGTTCCTGGAATTTTCCATAGATGGTAGAGCCCAACATAACCTGGATCTATTCCAGGTTCCAGTTGTTTGATTGCTAGAAGTTCTGTATCTTCGCCTTTTTGTTGTGAAATGTGCATCACTAGAGGCCCTGAGCTAAGCCACTTATCAAACCAGAATGATGCATTGCCTTTACGCAAAATTATCTTAATGTTTTCCACCACCCCGTTCACATACTCATTGCATACTTTCAAAATTGTGAGTCTACTCCAATGATTCCTCTTGTGAGAATATGGACCTTTTTGTTGTATTTCACTCGGAGGAAATTTCCCCATAGGCTTCCCTCTGTGATCATCTTGTGGCAGAGTTCATAGTCATTGTCTTTTGTAGTTCCTACAAGTTCCTGATTCCCATACCTAGGGATGGTCAATCGGAAATACCGATCGATAATCGGTATTCCCGATACCGAACCGATAAAATTTGGTATCCAAAACTGCTTACCGTTACCGGCCCGAATCACCGAATTACTGATTTAATTCGGTATTCGGTAATTCAGTAATTCGGTAATTCGGTATCGGTCGATAAAATACCAAATTACCGATTTTTTTTTGAAATCATAATTTATTTATTTTGTTAATTAAAAAAATGTTTAATCATTTTTATTAAAAAAAATCGGTAAGTTGGGAATACCAAACCATACCAAATACCGAATCGGGATTATTTTTGAATCCCGAACCCGATCCGAATTACCGAATACCCGATTAGTATAGGGCATTTGGTATACGTACCGATCGGTATTCGATAACGATCAATTTTTTGACCAGACCTAACCATACCTCCTTCTGCTACTGGCTTACATATCATTCTACACACTTGTCACTGTAGTTTCTGCTTCCCTTCTGACTCTCCACATAAGAAATTAGCTAAACGTTGTCGCAGTTCGTCCAACATGAACTGGGGGATACACATAGCTGCCAAGGTGTGCATGAGGATGCTAGAGAGGACATGCTTAACCAACACTATTCTTCCAGATAAAGAGAGTAGCTTGCCTTCCAACCTGCAATTTTGTTCGTGATTTTGTTGAGTAACGACTCCAATACAGACCGGTTAAGTCTACCTATGAACAGGGGCCCCAAGGAATATGGTGGGGAGTTGTCCTAATATGAAGCCTGTCCCTTGAGTCATCGTTGCGCTTCTGGTCGTGCTTATCTTGTTCGATAGGGAAAAAGTTTATTTTTCTTTGTTGACCGGCCTAACCATGAACAATAAATGTCCAAAAACCTGATCAGGGATCACAAGGATCTTTTGTTTCATCTAAGGAAACACAAGACATCATCTGCGCACATCAGATGGGAGATCACCAGAGTCCCAACTAGTGGGTCAAAATTCTTGATCTTCCCTCTAGTGGATTCCTGTAGAATCAGTCTTGACAGTAGGGGTGGAAATGGTTGTTGAAAAATTGGTTTTTTCGACCCCAATTCTGCCCCCGACCTCCATAGGATGTCGGAAGTGGTGTTGGAATATTGTCTATGTTCCGCCAACTTATCGGTGGCGGTGGCGGATTGGATTCAGGGATCCACCACCACCGCTGACAAGCCCGACAAATTTTAGAATTAATTAATTAATTTTAATTAGTTAAAAAAAGCCAAAGTAGAGTAACTTTTTTGGTTTTGTTACTTACTCTTTTAGTTAAAAAGAATTATCAATAATCATTTCACTTTTCACAACTTTCACTTTTAAGTATTGTATTGATGTCTTCACATTCACCATTTCACCTTCAGGGCATATTCACCATTGTCCGCCGGACGCCGTTGAAAGCTGGAAATTTATAACGGAGTCAAGACCACCGATTCCATTGCGATGAGCCAAGAGATTTTCAGTTTCTAATGGACGATGCTACTCCTCCACTACTATACCTGACACCGTTTATTTTATGGTCTTTCATTTCAAGTTTAAAGTTTTCAATTTCTGATTTTTTGCATCCAGAACCCTAACTAGCTTTCATTTTCCAAGTTTCAATTTCCATTTGTTGATTAATCGTTGTATTTGTTTGTTTGTATTAGAGGTTCTCGGTTGAATGCTTGATGCCTTTAAATATTGTTCGTGATGCAGGGTTATCTGGGGTGAGGTTTAATTAGTTCATTCTTGTTATATTTTCAATTTTTTGAGAGAGAGGTCACACTCCAGAAAATCTATTTTTCTTATCCAGATTTTATCCAAAGGTGGAAATCAATTTCCTTTTTCCTGAAAGTTTTTAACTCATTCTCATTCTGTTGATGTCATGGTTTGTTTGAACTTTGAAGGATTTGGCAGTTTGCCATTGTTTACTGCATTTGAGCATTTCCATTCCTTAGAACAATTATTGTAATGTCCACAACTATATTTAAGTTACTGTTAGTTGGATTTTGATGCTCATACAAATCTGCAGTGGAGTGATTTGATTTTTGAAGTGTTAGATGTTGTTGCAATTGGTGTTTTTGAATGTAACTTATACAAACGTCATCTTTATGATGTGTAGTGTATTTATCTATCTTGTGGTATATGTATTCACTTTTAGTTTGTTAATGTTCTCTCATACCTCATTTATGGTCGTTCGAACTTAAGTATGTGTCTATGTATCCAATAAACATGCTGAACAAAATGTTACTTTATGTAATATGTTCATTTGATCATTCTATTTCAGATGGAGGATGAGGAGCACGAGCACCCGTATGATGCTTTTTTTTTTCGGTTCAAGGGTATCCGACGCTCAATTTTAGCACCTAACTAATCCCCAGGGTACAGACGCGGCCGCACTCAACAACTGCACTGGCAAATCGCGAGTCATCCGACATTGCGGACAATCCGGGTATGTGGCCCT
Organism: Pinguicula moranensis; assembly: GCA_028565015.1. Classification (NCBI taxonomy): domain Eukaryota; kingdom Viridiplantae; phylum Streptophyta; class Magnoliopsida; order Lamiales; family Lentibulariaceae; genus Pinguicula; species Pinguicula moranensis. Next base: position 8,184 of record JAOWBN010240524.1, read on the forward strand.
AGCGTATTGCCTACAATGGCATCCAGATGATGCTTTATTGCAGCCTTCAAAATTGAAACCACCAGTTCCTAATAAAAAATAAAGATTAGCAACCCTTTGGCTATGTGGGATCATTTCACGAGGATTGAGCCTATTGATGATAATTCTCATAACCAGCTCGCCGCATGTAATTACTGTGGAAAGGAGGTTGGGATTCATCCGAATGGCACGTCTAGTATGCTATCCCATCACAAGGCGTGTCATGTTTTTTGTAGTAGGCAAGTGAGGCTAGACCCTAAATAGATAACGTTGACGTATGAAGCTAAGGCCACAAAAGCTGGTGAGGTAGGTGATATGCGACTTGACAAGTATGACAAAAAGGGTATAAGACAGGTCATAGCTAAATTTCTTATCTTTTACGAACAACCATTTATGTTAGTTGAAAGGGAAGAATTCTGTCGCATGATTCACAAGTTAGAGCCCCGCTTTCATGGCATTTCTAGAAAGACAACAATGAAAGATGTATAGGTGAGATGCAGTGCACACATGTTGAACTTGATTGTCAATGAAGGGATGGATTAGTTGGGACCATCAGTTGAGAAGATGCGAGCGTCGCTTAAGTATGTAAAGTCCTCGCCCAAAAGGTTGGATACCTTCAAGAGGTACGTGGCCAACCAAAGGATAGAGAAGAAGGGTTTGCTACAATTAGACGTCTGCACGAGATGAAATTCTACACATACCATGCTTCAGACTGTTTTGGATTATGAATTAGTGTTACAAGAAATGATCGATGAAGAGTAGAAGTTGATTGATTACTTGCAGGCTGATGGAAAGGACTTGATCCCTACATATTCTGATTGGATTTAATTATAGCATTTTGTAGTTTTCCTGAAGATCTTCTACGATGTCACCCTTAGGTTTTCTAAATCAAACACTGTTACTGCTCATATTTTCTTCCAGGTTACATTACAAATTTTAACTTTTACGCTGTAATTACTTGTGTTTAGCTGTATTAATATCCTCTCCTCTAACTTGTTTAGTTGTTTGTATGTGTTGCATTATTCAGGAGGTGGCACAGGTAGAGAGGCAGCTTGTTCACTATGTTAAGAGTGATGATCCATTTATGAGTGAGATGGACAAGAGCATGCATCCCAAGTTCGAAAAGTATTGGGGAACCCTCTCTTGACTGGGTACAGAATCCCGACGATCTAGCTTGCAGAGGCCACTTAAAAATTTCTTAATGATTGCTACCCTCCTGGATTCACGAGCTAACAAATGGTTTGCTTAGTGGTTTGCAAGGCATGGAACAAGACAAGAGAGCTATTGCGTATCAATTTGTTCTAAGTGTTGTTCAAGAAATCTTTGATGAATACAAGTTGTATGACAGTTCATCCTCCAATAAGAATACAGCGAGGATGAGCGGGACGAGTGGGGAAGCAATGTTTGGCTTTGTTGGGTATGGCGATTTCATGGATCCCAATGAGAAGAGTTGAAAAGAAGTTTGATCTTGATATATATTTGGATGCTCGTGCCTACCGGTATCAACAAAGCTCGATATTCTAGGATGATGGAAGGGCAATGAGCCCGTGTATCCAATTCTAGTGCAAATCGCAAGAGACGTGCATGCCATACCTATTTACACTGTGCCTCTGAGGCACTCATCTTATCCCATAATTGGTTGAGGACCTCTACTGCCGGAATAAAGACGATGGACGGTACTGAGGATCCATAATCGTACGAGGTTGAGATAGGTAACAATCCAAACATATATTATTAGTTGTTATTGTTCTAACATGTCTCTAAATTTGTTTAATTGTGATATGCAGAGTTCAACCAAAATCCTTGAGGATTCATGAACCGTTTTGTTCCTTGAGTTAGTGATTCGATTATCGATTTAATTCGATTCTCATTTTGTGGTTTTAGTTAAGTTTTTGGGATTATTTATTATTTGATCGTTGACTGAATTTGAAATCTTCTATCTGTGATCGAATAGGATTTATCGTATACGTTTTGGCGTTTTGAAACTGCAAAAGAAGTGCTCGTCGAGGAAGCTGAGCTGATCACTTCGAATTGGAAGTTGGGATCCTGATCCATTTCATCTTCAAAACTTATAAGTTTCTTTTTGCAGTAGATATTTTATGACGGAATCCTGGTTTATTGAAGTTGGGATCTTGGTCAACTCAATATAACATTGCATGATCTGTAAGTTTTTTTTTCTTTCTATTTTCAATTTTTCTCCTCTTGTTTCATTAAGAAAAATCCACTGCTAAGTTAGATGAAGCTAATAATCTTTTAGGCTACTACTATTTTCTCCTTGTTTCCTTTATTTTTAGTGATTCGTTCAAACAATTTGTAGATCAAGTCAACAATGCTCCTCATCTTGATCCCAACTATTTTATGGCTAAAAATGCAACAGGTTGTCATTTTATTTTATTTTTATGTCGGATGTCGGTGGCTCCGCCACCGCCACCGCATCACCGACAATCGACACCAGTCTGATGTGTCATTGTCGGAATGGGTGACGAAACCAAAATGTTCCACCGCCAATTTGTCAAAATCGGTGGCCGATTTCTACCCCTACTTGACAGGGTGTCTTGCGTCAGTATGAACAGGAAAGGTGATAGCGGATCCCCTTGAAGAAACCCGTTCCCCGAAGGGAAGAAACCAATAGTCATTCCATTAATCTGAACAAAGAATCATTGACCTTAACTCATCTCATCATGATATTTTTGGCCGCCTTGTTAAAACCTTTTGCTTCTAGAACCTTTTCCAAGAAGGTCCGCCTTACTCTGTCATAGGCTTTAACCATGCCCAGTTTAAGCATGATATTTCCTCCCGGGTGCTTGATGTTGATACTCTAAGTGAGTTCATGTGCTAGAGTTGGTGTGGTCAAAGAGGTTTCTACCATGGACGAAAGCTCCCTGCTCCTCGGCAATCAACTTTCTGATGAACTTTGTTAGTCTACCCACAAAGACTTTGGTTGCAACCTTGTATGTGACCAAGCATAGAGTAATGGGTAAAAATTGGTTAAAATTATCAAGATTCTTCACTTTGGCGATTACGACTAAAAGGTTTGAGTTGAAAAGTCTGGCAAAATTGAAAATATGGATGGCACTGACTAAGTCCTGCCCTGTAATCTCCCAGGTTGTTCTGAAAAAATTCTAATCCAAAAACATCTGATTTTAGGGCATTGTTTCCTAGAATTGACCATAGGGTGTCTTTAATTTGAAGTGTGGAGGGTATTTTATAAATGCTACTATTTTCCTCATGACCAAGCTTAGAGCATAATTCATCACTCCTTCCTCTTCCGGTACGAGCACCTTTTCAAAATACAAGATCGCTTCCTCATGCACTTTTTGCGTCATCTAGAGTCCTCCCATCTTGCAACACCATCCGGTTGATGATGTTTTTTGTTATTTTTGGAATTAATGATCATATGGAAACATTTGGAGTTTCTGTCCCTTGTATCCACTTCTTCTTGGTCAACTGCTCCAGTATGGAGATCTCCCAATTTTTTCATTTGCTTAGTTTCGCCTTGGTGGCCATGATTCCAGAGTCTAGTCTAACGTCAAATTACTCTTGTAGCTCCATTTCTAACTCTTCCATTTTTCGCTCCAGTTGTTGGATTTTTATCTTGGGCTCTACCAAAGTAACTCTTAGTCTACTCCATTAACCACAACCTCATATTTCTCAACATCAACTCAAATTAATATCTTGTTGTCATTACTTACTTTGTTCCAGCATGCCTTCACCAGAGCCATAAAGGACTCAGGTGCGGTCCACATGTTCAAAAATCTGAAGCATTTAGTGTCGTAATTGCTTTGTTATATTTTCGAAGTATTGACAATTGGTTTATGCTTCAAAGATTGTGTAGGCAGGAGAGAATATGATGCGTACCCTTTCTAACCTAATAATTAACTATTAACTAGTACTTTATCTAGTTTTGCCCACATTCTCGGTACTTCACTGTGTCCATTGCACAAGGAAAACTTTTGTCCTCTAGAGTGTAGTTCCTCCATTGTGCGAGAATTCAAGCAGTCGTTAAACTCCCTCATAGGACGGGTTGGTCAAACCGTGCCCCATACTTTTCTGCATTAGACCTTATAACATTAAAATCACCCGACCCGACTATCCATGGAGAAATTCCGTATTGACATTGACCATGTATTGCCATAAATCCCTTCTTCGAGAAAAATCACAGCTACTATAGACAAAAATGATCCAAATTGTTCCCTCGTCTTGTTTATACGTCTTGTTTATACCACCTAATAATCACCTAATTGCACATATTCACGAATCCAAAGTCAAATTCCTCCTTCAAAAAACATATAATTTACCAAGATCTTCTTCATTCGAAATAAAGTAAGGAAACTAAATTAGGTTAGCTAACCTCCCCATACTATTTGCACAATTAAAAGGTTCCGCAATAACCAGCAAACTCACCTCAAATTTACCAAGCATGTCCCATAGGAGTTTCTTCGATTTCCTTAAACCTCTAACATTAATCAAATATTTTATTCCACATGAAATGAATCGTACTTAGGTGGCCTGGAAGTAGTGCGTTTAGATCTCGTACCTTTACCTACTATCCTCCTAGTATGTTGCTCGGTGTTCGACTTGCGAGCTTTTACTGCCCCTGGTGTATCGGGTCTCTCGTCCTCTTTTGGACCCGAAATGACCTTTAAAATTTGGTGACCCTCCAATCCATCAATATCTACTAGTTCTAGCAATTTTTGGTCCACCACCATGGGGGTGAGAAGGAAAAATTTTCCACGCTCGGCAGGAGACTCCAGGTCAGGTCATGGGCTTGCTATGTGTCTGTAGGGTAGCCTTGGGCCATGCCTTCATGTTTTTCTGACCCAAGTCCCTCAATATCCACTAAAAGGCCCATGGGAGCCTTGGGAGTCTGGAAGTTTATTAGGCATTGTTGGCCCACGGATCTACAACCTTAATTGTTTGGCTTGAAGCTATCTCCGAATTCCTGATCCTTCCAAGTTTTCCTGGAATCTTTACAGTGGTGGACAAACCAGGGCCGTGTTGGGTTAGAATCTCCATCGATCCATCTACTACTCCGATTAGGTGAGCTACAAGTAAATTCTCCTTGACCCTTTCAGTTTTCTCTTCCTCTCTTTTCTTCTCGGCTGAAAGCATATCTGATTTAAGGGGTTTGGTTGAAATTTTGCAAATTTGTCACCTATTCTTGAGTATGACCTTCCTTCTCCGAGGTTGAACTCACTTGTTTTGAGTTCAATTTGAGGTTGCATCTGTTTTGGGCCTCCGTGTTTTCCTCATCCCTTCGGGAAGGAAGGTACAAATTGAGTTGTCTCTTCTTTTTCCTCCTCCACACCTTTGACCTAGTTTGCATAATGAGAAAAATTGGGCCTTTTTCCGGTCTGTTGCCATTCACCACCACCACCCCGAATCTTTTGTCTGCCCTTGTCGTGTGGAATACTCAATTTCCTCTTGTCCCCCTTTGGTCGTCCAAAATTTTCCAATGAGTTGTCTCAAGGCAGGTGCAGTCTCTGTTCTAGGTTTCGTCTACACTTCTATTCTTGGGGGGAACTAGGGAGTTAAGATATGGAAGAATAGGTAATTTGCCCAGTATTGTTTCTTTTCCAGACGACGTGGTCTCAGTAAGTGTCTGATTCATTCGGAGATGTGTTGTGACCACCAACACTGTCGCGTTGCCTAAAACCTCCATGTGATTGGAGTTTCCCCCCTCTTCAAAACCTGAGGTTCTCAGGTTCTCCTTGAAGTATAGCCCCCCTTCAGTCTATGCCTTCTTCTTCCATATCTTAACTCCCTTGTTCTCCGCATCTCCTAAATTATTCTTGCCAGTCGTGCAATCGCCATGCCCTGAGAAAAACAAATGGAGTAGTAAGTGCCTAACTTTTCATATACTACTTTCTGCAATCAAATCCCGTGTGAACCTTGTTTGATGGCCACTTGCTCCAAAGGCTCTCTGGACAAGTCCACTTCAACACATATTTGGGTTTGCTCCGTTCACGTTTGTTGGAGCGTCGTGTTATTGACCACCGGGTATTGGCTGAAGAGGGAGGCGATGACCTGCAGGGTATCCTTCCTGTATAGGTGCAAGGGTAGGTTTGGCATTGAGATCCACACTAGGGCGAGCGAGGATTCTTTATCCATCGCAACGTTGACGGACTACCTAAAAAGCTAAAAAACCTGGCCCTCCAGAACTTTGCCCTCCTTGGTCCAGCTATGGGCCAAGTCCCTCTCATCTCTAAATTGGATCAACACATGACGACTGTCCAACACCATAATGAACACGCAAGAAGTGAGGCCCCAGGTCTTGGTGACGTTCCACCGGATTGTTGTCTACTGTCGGCATGTTTCTTATGAATTTCATGACAAAGCAGTATAGTAAGTTCTCCGTCATAATCTCAAGCTCTTTATCCAAAATGTTTATGCCGATGACCCCATTCAACATTCGTGTAGGTCTCATTCCAATGTGATGGTCTGGCAACTTCCTCTGGGTTAACGTTGCCGTGCATGTTGGTTTCTGAGCATTCCCTGGTGGTGGTGCCACAAGGGGAATTGATTCAGTAGTCGTCGATGTTGCCTCTCCAAGGCCGGCGAGTGCCGCCTCCAGCATAGGCGAAGGAGGAACCACCAATTTGTCGAAAGTTTTTACCGTTATTGCCAAAGTAGTAAGTAATGACGATAAAATTAGAAAAAGTCAGTCATGAAATGTCTGAGTCTCGCCGGTAAGAGTAATAGAGAATAAGCTCGAGATAGAATGTCTATAAAAATTGTTTTCTATCTTACAATATTCAAATTTTTAATTTTCAAAAAGAAAAATCATACTTTTATGAAAATGGTTCAATAAAATATTTAAAAGGAAAAGACAAAAAAAAGTGTGTACTTACACATACCGAATGATCATTTTGCCTTCGTTCATTTATATTCCTCCTATGGACCACACACTTGACCCATTTATCACACCCTTCAACTCTTTCATTATGCAGACTGCAGGTCCCTTCACCCACTCTTAAAGCTCAAACACTTTTGCACAACAAAGTCCAATCTCCAATAATACCAGACAAACAGATAAGAGAGCACCATTATGCATGAATTATTGAATAAAAGATGGATTGCAGAACGAGATAGGCGATCTTTCATCGGAATCTTTCGTCGTGATCGTGGCGGTGCTAATAGGAAAGAGCGTACGCTATCTGAACTCCCTCATTTTGGTTATCGTGCGCGCCCTCGGCATCCTTTCACTGCCGCGATTCGATTTCTATGATTTCTCCTCCGGTAAGTCTCTTTACGGTGGTGTCTGGTCTGGTCTGGCGGAGGTTATCCTCCTGAGCGAGCAGCTGAATCTGAATCGAGTGTGTTCGTACGCGGTCCAATCCGACGGCTGCGATTACCAGTTCGGTTCGGATTGCGTGGTGTGCCTGAGCTGGATGCGTGAAGGTGAGCGCGTGAGGCGTTTGGTGTGCGACCACGTTTTCCACAAGGATTGCTTCGACGGATGGCTGAAACACCTCAATTTCAACTGCCCCCTCTGCCGAACGCCGCTAGACGAGCACGTGGATTGTCCACGGATGCGCGTGACATCGAATCTCTTAGTGTGGTTTCCTTTGCAATGAACAGGTTTCGATTGGCCCTTTTTTTTCTCCTTTCTTGTAAGGATTCCCGAAGGGCTCTTTTTGCAGTTGCTGCACATATCTTTCTTTTGATAGTAATCAGTAAAATAAAAATAAAATTGAATTTTTTTACAGGATCAAATTCGCAACGAATTTAATAATTGATTACGTATCAGGGACCATTACTTTTGCTTATCAATAAATCCATATTAGTGAAATTGATGAAAAAAAATTGAACTTAGAGCTCAAAAATGTTATAAAGAGGTCATCCGGGCTGACTGATTTGAAACAAATTGACAATTATTGGGTTATTTTTATCTCTGTTAGTGTGCCAAGGAGGCCCATCAAATACAAATCAACTTAGGGGGTGTTTTGCGCAGACCTTCTTATGCTTATAATTGGATTATAAGAACTTTTTTTGAAAAAATGAAGAGTTATTTTTGGCGGGAAATAGGCTTATAAGAAGATTATAATTTTAAGAAGGCTGCGCAAAACAGGGCATAAATCTGACATCGGTGCTCTCTGGTAAGCCTGCACATTTGCAGATTCGGATGCAATTCACACACCGATCTGAGGAATTAACCTAGCTTAAATCTTGCCTAGTTGGAGAACTTCGAAATTCTATGACCGCTATTATGATAGAAGAGGTCCTCCGCACGGATGAATACAGTGAAGTATCAATTGTCCAGTTAGAGGGTGGGGAGGTGTTGATTCGTCTCAAGTGTGAGCTGCTGAAGATGCAGCTGCTCGTGGATGAAGCGGCATGGACAGGCGTCGGGATCAGTAAGCTGCATAACGAGATGACAAGCAAAGGTTGCAGCTGTGCGACTTGGCTAAGGTTTTATGGCATTCCTCTCCACTGATGGGAGAAGCGATTTTTTCTGGCGGTAGCAAACCAGTTCGGGCATAGTGTGAATGTGGTGGCAAGCATGGTGGATCAAAACAATTTACTGTTCGGATCGGTGCTCGTTGTAATGGAGGTAGTGGACCGCATCTTCGTTGTGGAGGAGGAGACACGACAACCAGCTTACGGTTGGACAACGAACAAGTCCGGGATAGAACGTCTAGCCGTAGGCTCATATGGATCGGAGGAGAAGGATTAGATTCTCAGCGCGAAATATTTTCCACCTCTAGCTCTGGCGGCAGCTGGACTTCGAGCAGTGGAGTAGTCGGGGCCGACCAAGGGCGGACGCAGAAAAAAAATTTAGGGGGGGCCAAAAAATTTTTTTTTGGCCCCTCCTAATTTTTTTTAAAGGGGTTAAAAAAATTTAAGAGGCAGAAATAATTTTTTAGGGGGGCGATATACATTTTTTGCATGGAGAAAAAATAATTTATTTGCTCACAGTTATGAAAAATAATAATTTTAACAACTTAAATACTGATAAAAAAAATAAAGCTACTTAATTTATTTATATTAATTAATATATTTATACTATCCAATTTATTTATATAAATAATTCTAAAATAATTTTTCACTAATAAAACAAGTTTATTAAATAGAGATGAAAAAAATATAAACAAATTTATAGAATCGAATCGAGACAACAATAATTCAAATAAAAAAATCTAATTAAAAAAAATACTAAATCATAAACAAAAATTACCAATATTATCACTAAAAATACCCAAATTGAGCTAAAAATAAAATTTTAATTAATAAATTAAATAAAATAATTAAAATCTAAAAAAAAAAAAATGGGTGGGGTGAGATGGGGTGGACGCAGGGAGGGCCAGGGCCCCTAACCCCCTGCGTCCGTCCTTGGTTTTAGGAGTAGTGAGATTGTGGTTAGTTAGGGAAAATATCATAGCATTTTTCTATTTACAATCTTTTCCACCAATCCTCCACTACTTTCCAATTATCTTTAATAACTAACACAAGGAGCATCCAGAACTGTCCAGAGATACTCCGCGTTTAATATCCAACCGTTTCTATTTTTAGCTGAGTAACTTAGATTCAACCGTTTACTATTCAATCGCAGCACTCGGTGGCGGTGGAAGCGGAAACGGCGGTGGAAGCATAGTCATTCCCAGTGGACGCCCGGTCCAGTTACCACCGTCACCACACAGAATACGGAGGCGGAATTCATTGCTCTCAGTCTCCGATCAAACCTCGGCGATTTCAATCGGAACCCAAATGGGGACGGATTCGTCATTTGCTATATATATTATATATATATAGTTTCCTTCTCTTAATCGAGGGACAAATCTGTCAAAATAGTAGAATTGTCTGTATTGCACAAACTAGCACGAACTACGAGATTGATGAATTATTTTTTGAAAAAATGTGCTTATAATCCACTAATAATTTTAAGAAGACTGCGCAGTGGAGAATTCCTTTAGGAAACATCGGTGGATTAGAAATCGGCGATAATTCGGCTACAACTACAACTCCCACGACCCGATAAAAACAATAGAGTACCAAGCAGTGTATATAACATCAGTATTCTTCCCGTTATTGCATTATATCAAGCTACCCCTTTAACAAAATAAGATCAAACAGAAAAATATCATAAATAAACTTATTAATCCCACGACCCAAAAAAAAAAAATACCAAACAGCCGTGCCTGTGAACACTAGTATTCCTCCCATTATCACATGCTTATGATGCTACCAAACTATCCCTCAAAATAAGATCGAACAGAAAAATATCATGAACAAACTAATTAAATATTACCATGTATAAAGACAGTGAATTCAGTTCCTTGCAACTGAAAATTTCTTCAACTTTAAATAAAACCTACATTTTTACAGAGGCATCCAACAAACACCACGTACAGGAGGAGCCTGTGCTTTTGAGTTTCTTCTATTTGACAAAAAACTAGTCCGCCTCCGGATATATGTCTGTCTTTGAATCTCTCTCTCTCTAACCTTTCCTTCAGGACAATGATACAAAGAGCAAAAATTAACGCCATCGCCACACAAACCCCTCATTTTTCAATGCCCTGCTGCAGATACTGAATCAGATCATAGCCGGCCGTAGTCCATTTGTTATAGGCGTCAGTACAAGTGCGAATCATGAAATTTGCTGCCTCGCGCTCACTCATTTCCGGGTGAAATCTCTTGCGAAGGTTTCCGACAGGATCCCCCCTGCTGAAGCAGGGAAGGCCACTGTCCAACATTAGTAACACTGTATTTATTATGCCATCCATGTATCGCCGAGCAGCAAGGTAGCCCTTTACGCACAAGCTGCACAGAGATGAGATGTTTGCTTCATACAACAAGAATCATCACAAGAAGCAGAGAAGGGACAGTGGGACAGATGAACATGAAGAACGCTTTTCAGAATAGATGCGTACCGCACGAATTGGTACCATGTGTCACTTTTCATCACCCCGGATGGGTCAAGCAATTGCGTCATTTCATGGCTCAGTTTGAAGTGGGCACTCTCGAAACGCATGTTTCCACCGGGTGAAATTTCAAAAATGAAACCAAAATCGATATGGACAAGCCTACCTACGCTGCATTCACAAATAGACCAACGTCAGTTTGTAACAAGGGATGACTTTAATAAGTTCTGTAAAGAACTTGACCATGCGTGGAGGGATGACTTTAATAAGTTCTGCACAGAATTTGACCGTGCGTGGAATATAAAGGATGCAAAACTTCTACCGATTGATTGATGGAAGAAGATAGCAGGAAAGTTAAATTGTGGCTTTAAGATCACGTGCAAATGATTTGTAGTGTATATAAACAGCTTACCTGTCAAACAAAAGATTTCCATTATGTCTATCCTTTGGTTGAAGCAAGAGACTAGCAACTGCATAGCCAGCACTGCTAATGAGAAAGTTCTCTCGTGCGGCTTCAAACCCAGGAGAACCAACAGGCCCAAAATCCTGTTGAAAAATCTCATATAGACCACCATCATTGGTCTCACCCATCTGACTCCTGCTGCGGGTGTTGGGCACGACCTACCGGAAAGGATGGATAAATATTTGCATTGGAAAATATTGGACGGGAAGTAGATTAAGAACAGATGAGACCTAAAATTGCAGGTCTCTGTTCCTCTGTGCAAATAGCAATTCAATACAATATAATCACAATTTTTTTGTTATTGGGAGTGAGAATTTATTTATTTCATCTAGAGAGTAAACGGAGCTGTTTACAATTACATCAGCTAGCTCTGATAAATTATAGTAAGACCAACAATCGAACACACAAGTGACCAGATGTCAGTTTCAAAATATTAGAAAAACGGAACTAAAAAAATTAACGCACCTCAATTATTCCTCTTCCAGGTCCAGTTGGAAGTACTCCGTAAGGAAACAAATACAGATTAAGACCTACAGCTTCAAATATGTCCTTTAGAAGTGAAATTACTTGCAAAGCCAGAACATCCTGTCGACAGTCATCTCCAACCTTTACAAAAGAAACCAGTTCAATCAGACTAGATATCATTAGCAACAAATACTGCTGAAGCTTGGGAAAAGTACAAGATCCAGCCAAATAAAACAAAGCCATCATAGGCAAGCTAATGAGTTTTATCCAGTCACTTGGATACTTTTCTTTATGTTGATTAATCGTGGGTGGTATGATTAGGTACATACCTTGAATATGCAAGCTTGGGGCTTTATATCATTTGGATCCCCATCCCTATCCACCACATTGAATGTGATCATTATGGGAACTTTCGCTGCTGATTGCAAAGGAATACCACTATCAACCTGGATACCCCTGACAAATTTAGTATGAGCAGTGGGTAGGTATAGGTCATCTCCATTCAGTTGAATTTTCTCCAGTTCTCTGTTAAAGATATTTTCATGATATGAAAGGAGAATCAGCGACAGAACATAAATCTGAGAAAATGCATTAGTGTCAAGCCCAATATCCAAGATAAATACCTTCTTATACCGGCTCGTCTTTCCTCCTTTGGAATAGGATAGAGGACACCAGATATAGATGTAACTTTATCAAAGAATTCAAATTCTCTTTGAAACAAATCAAGTGCTTTGGGACTGAAACCATCAATAATTCGTTGCCTAACATGTGGAAGTAATGCCTCAAACGAATTCATCTGCAAAAAGAGATGAAAACAGAACAAGCATAAATCAATACGTACAAGGACTGGATCAACATTTTTAATCAAAACTGAATAAGAAGGATGACATGTAAAAGAATGTTGATATAGTTGGGCCTATATGACTAACCATAGAGGAAACATAAAATTATGAGTAGACGTGTTTCAGTATTCCAGAGATATTGAATTTATGTACAGTGACTGGGCAAGTATACCGTGGCAGAGGGTGCATCTTTGTCTTCAGCTTCACTACCCTCACCCTGCAAAAACACAGTTTATATAATATAAAGCTTCTGGACATTAGAATGATCATTCTTAAAAAAATTATTACTCAATTATAATAAATCTTCTCACCTGTAAATGCCATATCAATATATGAGCAAAAATATCACTCCTTTGTGCAGCTCTAAGCAAGTATCCCTCGACCAACTTCTGCAAATTCGAGCAGGCTGACATGTAAATAAAGGGTCCATCCTTAAATTAGATGCAGAATAAAATTAGTGGATCGGTTGAGACTTCATGAGGAAATGATCATATGGTGAAGCTACAACACGCCAATCAGTTGGAATGGCATCTTTGTTCCAGTAATCTTATATCGTCCTTTACTGTTAGACGTCATCCAAAACTTATTTTTCTAAGCAAATTCTTTTCTTTTTTTTTATCAAAAGAAGGTATCGATTCAGAAATTCTTTCTAACTCTATTCCAGATTTTCATCAGGGACATTGTTTAACTTATTGATCTCAGTATAAATAGCACTCTATCTCAGAGGCTAGACAGAACACCAATATCAAAACCAACTCAAATCAACAACTCACCCCTTCATCATATCTCAATGCTTGTACAAGCTGAGGCATGAAGAATGTCACTTTTTCTGGTGGATAAGACTCCAATACCCTGAGAACATATGCCATGACTCGTGGGTGACCTTTATAAGCCGGAGTAAGGAACTCCAAAGCCTGTGTAATTGAGCAAGATGCCCAGTGTGGCAGCTGCTGCAGAAGTGTTGAATTCTCATCCACTGCTTTGGGCGTGACAAAGTATGGCAAAGTTTCAGGAATGCTACGCATCTCCACTAAATGTAACTATAACAGGAAAAAAAAAAAAAAAGAGCATAAATCATAATTAGTTTTAGAAAAAATAAAAGAATCTTACGAATTTAAAGAGTATTATTCAGAAGAAGAAATCAGAATCATGTATACACTCAAATCATGAAAATGGAACAATTTTTTGACGAACTGACCATATAGTCAGTTGAGCCAAAAAGATGCTATGAATATAAAGGATGATCAGTGCCGCTCAGCATTTGTATGCTATTTTCACTAAAGGACATACCAAAACACTAATTTTCAGTTTGAAAGTTTTATTATTTGAACTCCTTAAACTACAACATACTTGAACTAGATTGGTGATTTCAGTCTTCAGAAAAGAATTTGTTGGAAATCTGGAAGCCAGTGATAGAGCAATTCTTGGATCAACAGAAAAAGCAGTCCTTGCCAATTCTGTCCATTTGTCAGAGCCAATTTTAAGCCGAGAAGAATTATCCCTGCGAAAGAAAATGAACAAGAATATAAAAGATCAAATAGTAACAGCAGAACTGAGATTAAAACAAATAAAAAAATTGAGAAAAATCAATGATGATTACTTTGATCCAACTGGTTGAGCCCAAACCTCGAGTCTGTCGCCCTCATGCTGGCACAGCATCAGTAGTAACTGCTTTCGTTTCTCTCGACCAACAGCATAGTTCTCAATCTGACCCCAAACAGGGTGATATTGATCCCTCTGCTGACAAAGTGATTTGTAAGTTTCAAAAACAAACACAAACCCATACAAGTTTTAAAAATAAAATAAATATATCAAAATGAGATCGAGGTAATTTATGCACTGAAAAATACAAGAGCTGAATCTTGTACCACATCATTCAAAGTGCTATCGTTTTCGAGCCCTCTAGATTTCTGATCAAGCTGGGAGATGTCCACCCGTTCATTGATGAGATGATTGACAAATATTGAAACAGACTGAGCTTCAGTCTGTGCAAAGTTGTTGTTTACATCATACCATTCAGGTTCATGAGCAAACCAACCTAATGAGGCCCTGTTCTTCGTCATAGAAAGTAAGAACAAAAAAGGTATGCTAATACTTATCGGAAAGAAATGTATACTAATAACAAAAACCTGAAAGCAATATGATCTGACAAATTAAGTAAGAAAGAGATAAACAAAAATTAAGAAATGGAGTTTGCTAAGAAAATGAACGTGCAATTGGCTGTGAACTACCAAAACGGTCATTCAAAAAACACCAGCAATCATCATGCCAACATTGATCAGCATTAACATATTCGATCAATAAGTGGTGGAATCGTGAAAGCATGATCCTAGTGAAATGGCAATTACAGGTTTAAAAGCAGACTTGTAAGATGGAATTCAGGGTGTGGGGGGTGTTAAGTAAACAGATGATATGCTGCCAAAAATCAGAGTATGATATTCATTTGAGACAATATCTATCACATCAAAATTGCAAATCATGACACTATTTATTTTTCAATACTCATGAGCCTACGATGGAAATTAAGTGAAGCTAAGTTTCCTAATTTGAAACATTGCATTTAGACGCACTCCATTAATAATTTACACGGAGAATTTGTCGCCCATTAGGGTACATCTTGTACATATTAAAAAGAATTTTCACTCAGAACACGACTTTTCTCATGGACACATCTCTAATAAGTATATTAATACTTTCAACACAAGTATCATGCCTGAAGATTCAATCAAGGATCAACAGAAAGCATACAGTTAAAAACAGAAATATAGAATTATGCAGTTATAAATATCCTCCGCACAAACAATTGCAACATCCGGAAGGTGATCAAGAAGGTGATCAAGATGCTTGACAACAGATCTAGCTCATGTAAGTACCTATATATCCTATCCTCTAGCAACTGAAGGCCTGCTCTGAAGTTCTGCAGGTTTCCCTGAACTTGGTACGAACAAAATTTTAGACCGAAGAGCATAACAGTGAAAAAGGTTCCCGTGGCAGCAGGATGGTGAGAAAAGTTCCATGGGAGTTTTGTGGTTCCTTGTAGCATCCGACCAAGCAGCAAAAGCTGTTCAACACTATCATGCCT
>JAOWBN010240525.1:0-12087 GCA_028565015.1 Pinguicula moranensis
ATCTTCTAACACTGGCGGTTTGCCTCGTGCAGTCGAAGACGAAGTATGACTTGCTCAAGGGCAAAAACTTTCCATTTTTCGACGACTGGTGTGAGCTGTTTGGCCGTTACAGGGCTCGAGGAAACCTGTGTGAGGACTACTCGATGGTTGCTTCGGAGACGGAGTGAACAACAGACTACTACATTTCCTGTGGTGAGAACGATTTTGATTTGGGGGACTTCGAGCTGGCAGATGCAGAGATAGGCTCGGCTGTGCAGTTAGAGGTCAATGCAGGGGAGAAATGTTCGTCTTTGGTATCTGCGCACGTGCCCGCTTGATGTTGAATCCGGCAGGAAAGAGAAGTGCTCTAAAGTGGCGAGTCAAAGCGCGGTTCTGGATACTCACATATCCACCGTGGGTAATCTAGTCGAGAAGTCCATTATGATGTTCGACGGTACCCCGATGTCGCAGTGCGATACGCATGAGTCGAAAGCAACGTTCATTCTTAAAGGGCTTGAAGAGTTCCCCGACATAGATTACAACCAGAAGCGACACTTAGTCAAGACCCTCCTCAACGACAGTTCAGATTTCACCCTCTGGAAAGTGCAAGGATGTGCCAACCGGGAGAAGCAACTGCAGAGCATTCTTGCAGAAAGGTTTGGCTGATAGTGTGGACCATGGGACAATTTATTGGCTGCTGGCTTTCCATTTATTTAGTTGAACACTATATGCTAACTACATGTTCAGTACATTTGTGTTGTAGCTATTTCTTGGTTGTTGTCAGTTTTGTTTTAGGTAAGTATTGGCTGTTGTCAGTTTTTTTAATGTAAGTCTTGGTTGTTCAGTACATTTGTGGTGTACAAATTTGAGTAAACGCACGTTTGTTCCTTAAAGCAGAGTTGTCTTCGTTATATTTTATTTGGACACATTAGCTATTAGATGCAAACAAAGACATTAGCTATTTGATGCAAACAAAGACAAAGACCTCCAGCAGTACAAACGGTTCTATAGGACACACGGGTAGTGCAAATTCAGCATTATCTTGATGTCCAGTCAGTGTCTGCAACTGCAAGATATTGGGTTTCACGATATCAAGAAACAAGGTTAAACAATTGCAGTTAATGCACCAGGATCTGCAATCCACGGAAATGTAAGCATGAGAATCAAATATATTTCTTTGTCTGATTATGATAGAGAATAAAAGTTGTGCAACAGTTTCATTCCTGCAAAGATCAGTTCAAAACCATCTTCAAAGTCTAAAAAACAACTATACCCAACGACAATTGTCCCAACAAACCAAACAAACGATAAGTGTCAAAAAGTCACGACGCTTGCAGCATATATGGCTAGCCCGGAGACAAAACAAGGGCATATACACTACGCGGCTGCTTCCCACAAAAAAAAGGTGATCGTACAGCTCGATCACAAATCATAGTCAGTCTCCCCCTTTGAGGAGCACGTCTTCTCGGATTCTGTCTCCTCGGAATCCTCGCTGGCTCTCTGACAGATGCACCCCCTGAGCCTCCTTTTCCAAATGGCCCACCTACCCGAACAACTGGTACGCCAGAGCCGCCTTCGACCGCTGCTACTCTGGATGGTCCCGCAGCCGCGGCAGAAGGCACAACGAACTTAAAACAACAAGTAACAGTTAATGCAGTTTAACGAATACACTAAAACAGGTGAGATCCAAACGATCTTAACTGTAAAAACACCAGTTACGTACCAGTGAGTCGAACTAATAAACGCGGCGGCGGGTGGCCAGCGGCGGCAATGGCGGAAGGACCCAAGGTTTGAGGAACTTCGCATGTATGTCATCGTATTCCTTCATGCCGCCTTTCCCTTGCGCAACCAGTTCTATGACCTTGTCACCGAGTGCTTTACGGTCTGTCCTTGGCGGCAATGGCTCGTTGGATTCTTAGTATGATTCACGTAACAAGTGAGATCCAAACGATCTTAAAAATGCAACGTCTACAAAGTTGAGACAAATACGTGCAACAGAAGGACAATGGAAATCATAGAAATGAAAATTGCTTGCACATAACAAATCTAAAACACTGCGTATCGACATGCATGTGCCTAAACCCTTAAAAAATAGTCATTGCATCAAATGATAAAACAAGCACGGTTATGCTAAAATTAGCTCGGGTATGTCCCAAATGTGGAATTATGACAGTGGGATTTCCCTCATAGGGGGCAGCACATACCTCCGCTGGAGTTCCCTCAAAGTGGGCAGCACATACCTCCTCTGCGATGTTACCTTCTGTGTGGAGGCGGGGCGAGCAATCGGTAGCGAAGGCGCAGAGGGAGCCGCTTTAGATCTGGGTGTATCTGAAGCAGGGGGTGGAAGATGGCGATGGCATGTCAAGGACTATGGAGTTGGCCGGATCTGCCCCAGGAAGCCAGGCACTAGGCGGCACCCGAAGTACTTACCCCAAAACCTCCGTAGGAGGCCCCACGCTGTAGTATTTGGAGACTACGTCGCGTCGGCTAAATGTTTTTTCGAGCGGTGGTTTGGTTCAAAGGCGCCATACGAAAGGGTACAGGTTGGGTTGGTCAGAATCTGAGAAATCTCTCGAACGGGGAGAACTGTTGGGCGTTCGAAGTGGGATGGCTGGAAATCAAAGGCGTGGAGAGGGGAGATGAAATGAACCATCGCCAGAATATGTTTCTAGATGCCAAAATGGGATTCAAAGCGTCGAGGCGGGAATCGAGGTGTTCCTCGAAAAAGCAGCCGGACCTTTTATACCGAGAAGGTAGGGGAAAAATAGACATTTCACGAAAATACCTGACGTGGCAGCAGTAATACAAAGTAATATGCTTATACCAAACATGAGATAGGAGATGTATAACTCAATATACAATTCGGACACCGTGAAAATATGTGTACCAAACAGAAGGTGGATTACGCAATCCGACGGGAAGTGCGAAGTAATACTTTTAGGAGGATTAAATTTGTTATGCTACCAAACTGTCCCTTTAGGTTTGATTAGTTATGATTTTTTTTATACGAGTCTGGTCATACAAACTTAAGTAAAGAAAGAATATCTTATACATAATTTTAATGCATAGCACCAAATCTTTAATCAAGAAAAAACCTGTCATCAACATATAGAAACATATTACACTCTGGAAAGTAGGGTGGGTGTTCAACTGTCAACTTACTGTGGGAAGAGAAGCAGATAAAAAATGTGTGAGGATTAAGCTATAAACGGTTGGCCTATAGTAGTCGACACAAAAACATAAAAGAACACTAAATGAAAGAAATCTACAGAGATTACGCTATATTTAAATATAATTTTTAAATGAGTACCCGGAACTGACTGTTAGTTATTATGGATAATTGCAAATCAATAGAGGATTAGTGGGAAGAAAATATTGTAAATAGGGTAAGGATCGTGAGTCACGATCCTTACCCTAACTAACCACAATTCCACTAATCCTAGGACTCTCTCCCTCTCCCTATATGTATGCAAGTTGCAGAAAAATAAAAATAAGAAAACTTGAATTCTTTCAATCGTTTAATATGGTATCAGAGTAGGTTCCGGGATCTTCATCCGGCCTATAAACTCATCTTCTACCCGACCTTTGCCCAGCCACAATGGCAGGCACCGAAACTGGGGGTAACTCCACCGTGGGAGAAATTTCTCCGGTGGATTTGCCTTCCCAATTAGCCAAACTCTTGAAATAAATCCCAACACCAAAAAACAACCAACCGATACATCTCAGCACAAAGCTTCAGCATGATAATTATGCACTATGGGATAGGTTGATGAAGGTGGCCATTGGAGGCCGAGGTTGCCTACGCCATTTGACGGGTAAATCGGAGCCTCCAAACGCCAATTCACTGGAGTTTCCTCAATGGGAGCAGACAGATCTCTGTGTCTGCTCCTGGATACACGATTAACATAGGCCGGACTCTTGTTAACTAATTTGCTGAATACCTTAATGCCAAAGATATGTGGACAGGGCTCTAAACAACTTATAGCAGTGGGTCTGACTACAGATTTTTTATTTAACCTTACAAACCAACGGGCAGAGACAGGGAGATCGGACACTGGAGGATGTCTACACTGTTTAAAAAATGGATTTGGCATGAGATTGATAGAAGAGAGCCGAATCCAATGTCTTCCACCGCTGATATTGCCGTCTATCTGCGGCTCCGGTAAGAGACTAGGCTCTTTCAATTATTGACAGTCGTTCGTCCTAATTTTGACACAACTAAATGAGACATTCTCGAATTGGATCCTTTGCTGAGTGTGGAAACACCCTATGCAACTCTTCGCAGAGAGGATGAACGGCATCAGATCCTACACACCGACTGAGGCAACTAGCGTCGCCAGCAGACTATCTACCAAATCTCGGGAAACAAATAGCGACGGGGGGTCATGGTCAGTCAACCCCAAATTAAGGGGTAAAACATCATCCCGTTTGGGTGCAGTGGACCGGAGTAAACTATGGTGTGCAGATTGCCGAAAAAGCGGCCATACGACAGAAAAATGCTTTAAGAAAATCGGGTACCCAGATTGGTGATACGAGCTGCACAACCTTCCAAATCCAACTGCGGCCACTGTCGTGCGCCAATCTGCTGAAACGGCCAGGCAGGCAGTGATTCGTTCAGATTTGGTGGATTTACCGCAGGTATGAGGCTAGGGCTTAGCGAACTCGACGGAGGCGTTGGCGAGAAGTGCGCGGCTCGCGATTCCAAAGGTAAAGGCATTCAGGAATATGAACTATCGTGTATACCCTTGCTTTGTATAGGTAAAATGATGGATACACCCCGCGGACTAGCGAATTCATGATATTGCCATTCCCCAAGTTTTTGGAATTTACGAAGAGGTCCCATAATTTCAGAAGTCTCTCACGCTGGTCCCCATCTTTCTAGCGAACCTCGATATGGCCCAACAACTTCTTGTATTTACAAAAACCGTTCCCGATGTCTCCTAGAGTTCAAGACCAGCCCCCCGCAGTTTGGAAAATTGCAAATCGGTCCCCGACCAGTCCGGAAATCACAATCCAACCCTTGCACGTTACAAAATTTACAGAATGCACCCAGCATAGCTAATCCCCAATTTTTTAAGCTTGGGTGCTTCGATTTGCCTGATCCTGATCCACCAGACCTATGTTCTGCCCACACATATGCTATTCCAGCATCATGGGGTCAAAAAATGTCTAAGTGGCTTCTCAATTGTGGGGCGACCGATACGATGACATATAATGAGGCTGACTTACTGACACGAGTACCATACAAAAATACAAGTATCCAGACAGCTAATGAGAGTATATCTCATGTTCAGGGAGTTGGATCCATTGAGCTTTCTCCTAAATTAAAATTATCAACTTGTCTTCTTGTGATGTCCTTATCCTGCAAGTTGTTATCAGTTAGTCAGATGGCTAAAGAATTGAATTGTCTGGTTCTAATGTACCCATCATTCTTTCTTTTGTAGGACCTTCGGACGGGGGAGATCATTGGGCCTGGTACTGAGCGAGGTGGCTTGTACTATGTGGATGAGGTGGATCAGCAGGGAACCGTTGGCTTGCTCGCTTGGTGGCGGATAGGCATGTACAACTATTGAACCAACGTCTTGGTCATCCATCCCTAAGGTATCTGAAAATCCTATTTCCTTCCTTATGTAGGAATATTAAAACTCTTGACTGTGATTCATGTATTTTGGCAAAGAGCCACCGTTACTCTTTTCCAAGCACAGATACTCGTGCTACTCGTACTTTTCATATTATTCATTGGGATGTTTTGGGCCCTACCCCTACCTTGGGTCATAATTCAGTTCGATATTTTTCTTCTGTTTATTGATGATTTTCGAGAATGACTTGGATATATTTTTTGAAATCCAAATCTGAAGTACCATTTGTGTTTAAAAATTTCTATATAAGATGATTTCAACTCAATTCCAACAACCCATACAAATTCTGTGTTCTGACAATGGGGGGAGTTCGTTAATGAGTCTATGAAAACATTCTTTCAAAAACATGATCTTATTCACCAAACTACATGCCCACATAGCCCACAACTGTGGTGTTGCAAAACGGAAAAATAAGATCCTCTTAGAAGTTACCCGTGCTCTCATGATCAAGTCACAAATACCTTCACTATTTTGTCCTGAAGCAACTGCTATTGCTACTTATATGTTGAATCGTCTACCCTCCCGAGCTTTGAAATTCCCCCCGCTCCACACACTCTCCCATCACACCCAGGGTTTGTCCCTCTCACCTTACCTCCTTGGGCGTTTGGATGTTCGGTTTTTGTTCATATCCATCGACAGGACTGAAATAAACTTGACCCATGTGCTTTAAAATGTGTCTTTCTTGGGTATGGGGTGAATCAAAAAGGGTATAGATGCTATTACCTAGCTTCCCGTCGAACCTATACAACAATGGACTGTAATTTCCTTGAATTAGAGTTTTTTTATCCTTCCCAACCTCATGGTCAGGGGGAGAATTCAGGTGATCCACTCAGTTGGTTGCTTAATTCGTCTGTGCCCTTGTCTGCGGATCCACAAGAGCTTGTCGCAGGAACCACCGAGATGCCTCCCATGGAGATACAAGTTACCTCACTCGTTGATTCACCTGTGACACCCAATTCTTCTCTCGTGCCAAGGTCCTATGAGGTAATTACTTCTGAGCAGAATACAAATGACTCTAGGATTTCTATTCTACCTCCAAGACGGAATAGAGGCATTCCAGCAAGATGATATGAGCCAGACCATATTCCGGGGACATCAAAGTATCATATGGCTAACATCGCCAGGGGGAGTTTGATTAATCAAGCTAATGTGTTCTTGACTTCTGTTTACTCTGTACAGATTTCCCAAACCATTAATGAAGCACAAACAAAAATAGAGTAGCGTGTAGCCATGCAAGAAGAAATGCAAGCCCTAGAAAAAAATGGAATGTGGAAAAAATGTGAACCACCACCGGGACACAGACTTGTAGGCTGCCGATGGGTGTTTGCTGTTAAACACAAGGCTGATGGGACTATTGAAAGATACAAGGCTCGACTAGTGGCTAAGGGATTTACTCAGACCTACGGGTTAGATTACTCTGAGACCTTCTCTCCAGTGGCGAAGATTGACACAATTAGAGTTTTATTCTCTATTACAGCCAACTTAGAATGGTCTCTTCATCAATTTGATGTGAAGAATGCCTTTTCACACGGAGACTTAAAATGTGTTTATGAAACCACCTCCAGGGTACACCTTAGATTTCAAAAAGGGAGAAGTATGTCGACTAAAGAAAGTACTTTATGGCCTCAAACAATCACCCAGGGCATGGTTTGATAGATTCTCTCTAGCTATGAAGAAATATGGTTATTCAGAGCAATTCCGACCAGACACTATTCATCAAGAGACGAGGTAAGTTGATCACTTGTCTCATCATTTATGTTGATGATTTGATCCTGACAGGAAGTGACACTATTGAAATTCAAGCACTTTGAACGAACCTGTTTCAAGAGTTTGAAATGAAGGATCTGGGGTATTTGAAATATTTTCTTGGCATTGAGGTGCTCAGATCGACTCATGGAATCTTCATCTCGCCAAAAAATCTATATATTAGATATGTTGGCTGAAACAGGTATACAAGAATGCAAACCTAGTAAGACCCCAATAATGGTGAATCACAAGTTACAGATTGATGGAAAAACAAGTCTAGCTAACAAGGAACAATATCAAAGGCTAGTTAGAAAGTTGATATATCTTTCACATAGTAGACCTGACATAGCTTATGCAGTGGGTGTGATTAGCCAGTTTATGCACAGGCCTCAGATTGATCATATGGAGGCTGCACAATGGACAGTCAGATACTTAAAAGGAATAGCAGAACATGGAATTATGTTCAAGAAATTCAAACATCTTGATATTCAAGGATATACTGATGCAGACTGGGTTGACAATCAGATAAACTAACGATCATTTGCTGGATACTTTATGATGATTGGCGGAAATCTTGTAACTTGGAGAAGCAAGAAACAAAAGGTAGTTGCCCTTTCTAGTGCTGAAGTATAATTTCGAGGAGTTGCACAAGGATTGGTAGAAATACTATGGCTTAGAAAGCTTCTTTCCGAGATGGGTTTTCAAATTAATCATCCAATCCCACTATGGTGTGATAGCAAGACAACCATTAGCATCTCAAGCAACCCAGCCCAACATGATAGGACCAACCATATAGAAGTAGATCGACATTTTATCAAAGAGAAAATAGAAGACAATGTGATCAACCTCTCATTTATTCGATCAGAGGAACAACGGTGGATATTTTGACCAAGGCAGTCTCAAGACAAACCTTTGAAAAATTCTTGTACAAGTTAGGTATCGGAAATTTGACAGCCAAACTTGAGGGGGAGTGTTAGTTATTATGGATAATTGAAAATCAATAGAGGATTAGTGAGAAGAAAATATTGTAAATAGGGTAAGAATCGTGAGCCACGATCCTTACCCTAACTGACCACAATCCCACTAATCCTAGTACTCTCCCTCTCCCTGTATGTATGCAAGTTGCAGAAAAATAAAAATAAGAAAACTTGAATCCCTTCAATCGTTTAACACCGACATCCTGAATCCAAATCCCGTAGTGAGTTTGGGCACCTAAACCCCATAAAATTCGAAATGTTCGGGTAAAAATTGGTTGTCCATCCCTAGTTAAGTAATCTTTTTTTATGGGGAAAAAAGAGATTAGACTAGTCGGGGTGGATATTTGAGGAAGAAAATTGATGTACATAAACATATTATTATGAGTTACCCAAAAAAAACATATTTATTATGTTCATGTTCATTTGGGTGATATAGGTAGTTGGGCGGGTGCATCATATGCATTTCATGTAACCTTCAAGTCCAGAGACCTTATCTGAGCCTCAACTTGCTAATAATTCCTTCTCACATGCAGCATACGTTTCTGGCCCGTTGTCTAATTCGTGAAATAAAATACATGAAAATAATTTTTTAAAGTATTCTTATAAATATTTGCGGTGGGATAAAAGAAATAAATACTTGCATTATCGAAGTTGACCGACTTTTTAATGTTGATACAAGAAAATGATGTCATATGTTAGAGTGATCAATTTTTTTACCTCACATCCTAACTAAGATGACGACACTGGTGACAGTATAATTAGAAGAGTTATGAAAAGGTTGAAAAAATTAATTTGGTCATATTCGATTATAGGTAATTAAAGTAACTTTTTATGAAGCATCGTCTTATCAAATCGTGGATGCTACGAGCATGCATAGGACATAGGTATAGGTACCATTCCCTAACAACAAATCAAAAGGACTTTTGTCTATTTATTAAAGTTAAGTGATTAATTCCCTAAATTCAATGTCTTATTCCAGGAGATTGATTGTGGGGTACATTTAGAGTCTAGGTAAGGAGGTTAGAACAAAAGTATTCTCTCATTATTGATGTTGTATTCATAAATATCCAACGCGTTCGCTACAGATCATCTCGAGGTGTCTTAGATTATTGCAAGAAACTGAGATCTCTAATTTAGTATTTGATGACGTAGGTTAAACATGGTATAACTCTGCCACATCATTTATTAAATTAGTAATTTATCAAACTACCCCCAATTGTTTACACTATTTAATGCTAAATGATTTCTTCTGAACCCTAGCTGCAACCCCCAATTCTCCCTTCATAGCCTCGCCGCTCAAAAAATGTTTGCGAAAAGGCCCACGACGTCGGCTGATTCCATGGAGGAGCACGCCACCTCTCCTCCAGCGATGTCGTCTATGATCCATCCCGGCAACATCATGAAAATGCCAAGATCGACGCCACCTCTCCTTCGGCCACTACGTCGAAGGCAAAAGCCGAAGGGTTGGACACTACGTCAATGAAGAAACCCGCAGTGGAGAAAGAGCTATTCACTGGGAGATGGGACCGACTCCTTCCAGTGAGAGCTCTGAAGTTTCACGATGGAAAATGCATCTGGTATGGGCATATAAACAATGTTGATGAAGAGGCTGGTAATAGAGATGTCGAGTTGGTGGAGTTTCCCGAAGCCTTTCCTGAATATGAGTTAAGCCCATCACGTGCCGTGTCTAGATCTGGAGACGAAATGATGACGAAGATCCTTGATATTGGTTGTAGTTTTCGCACACATGCTGTTGTGTTTAATTTGTTGGTGTTTGGAAAAATCTTGCTTTATGGTTTAGTTATATGGATGAATCTGCGATTTTCGCACCTATTTTGTTGTGTTTGGCTTGTCTGTTGAATTTATGATTCTTTGGTTTTTGGATTTGGTTTGATAATTCGAAATAGTTTGGTTTAATATATCAGTTTGTGCAATCTGTGTTTACAGCAGAGGGGATATGTAATGATACATTGGTGTATCTAGACATGCCCGGGCCGGGCCAATCGGCCCGGCCCGCCTGGGCCCGCAGGGCCCGGGTCCAGATCCTTGGCCCTTCCCGGCGGTCTAACCGGCCCTTGGCCCAGCCCTCCGGGCCACGGGCTACCCGCCGGGTTGCGACGGGTTCTACACGGTTTCGGCGCGGTTCATGCACGGTTGGCCCTCCGGGTCGATGGATTTTTTTTTATTTTATAATATTTTTTTCATTTCGTGTACCAAAAATTATATTAAAAAAATTATTTTTAAAATTTTTTAAACAAGTCTAAATTTATCAATCTTTATAAAATTACAAATGTTATAAATAGTTGACAAGTTTATATTTTATTGTTAGGGTTTAGGAATTCATGTTTTTTGGTTTAGATTTAATAATTATATATGTTTAATAATTTATAAATAAGTTTATATAAAAATTATAATTGATATAAAAGTTATAATTTATATAAAAGTTATAGTTAATATAAAGTTATAAGTTCATATAAAAGTTATAGTTCATATAAAGTTATAAGTTCATATAAAAGTTATACTTCATATAAAAGTTATAATTTATATAAAATTTATAAGTTTATATAAAAGGGATAGGATCCGTGTACACATAAATTGACACATAAATATACAAATATTCCTTAAAAATTTAAATTTAGAGTCCGTAGGATTTAGGATTTGAGGTTTAGGATTTAAATTTTTAGATTTTTAGGTCGTAGGGTATTAATTTTAGGGTTTAGAGTTTACAATTTACGATTTTTAGGATTTTTGGGCTTAGGGTTAGTAAGTTTTAGGATTTACGACTTTAAACCCTAAAAATCCTAAACCCTAAAATTTATACCCTACGACCTAAAAATTTAAAATTTAAACCCTAAACCCCAAATCCTAAATCCTACGGACCATAAATTTAAATTTTTAAGGAATATGTGTATATTTATGTGTCAACTTATGTGTACACGGATCCTATCCCTATATAAAATTTGTAAGTTTATTTAAAAATTATAAGTTTATATAAAAGTTATAGTTTATTTAAAATTTATAAGTTTATATAACAATTATAGTTTATATAAAAAAAAATTAAATTCATAATTTTTGAATTTAGGGTTAGGGTTAGGATCTAGGGTTAGGGTTTAGGGTTAGGATTTAAGTTTATATAATATTTTAAAATTTATAAGTTTATAGTTTATGATTTATAGTTAGAGTTTATTATTTAAGTTTAGGGTTTATTTTTAAATTTAGAGTTTATAGTTATAGTTATTTATAATTTATAGTTATAGTTTATTTTTTAAATTTATAATATTTTATTATTTAAGATTTATAAATTATGATTTATATAAATATATAAAGGGAGTGGATCCCCTCACCCAACTTTCTATACAAGTTCACACAAACATCCTGTCTGTTGATTTACTACAAAATCAACGGACATGATTAAAAACCCAAAGAGCTTCTCTTTCTTCTCTCTTTCCCTCGATCGGTTTTTCTTTCCTTCCAGTTTATCTCCCCTTCAAACCCATTTTCCCAAACACATGGTGCTTCTTTTGAGTTTAGGGAAAAAAGAAAGAAATAAAACCCAAAAGAATACCCTAAAACCTACGAGAATGGCGTACCGTAGGGTTTAGGGCATTCTTTTGGGTTTTATTCTCCCTTTTTCCCAACGAAAAATGCAGTAATCTCGACGTCCCCACCCTACGGAATTTCGTCGTGTGTCAGAAACTGGAAGGAGAGAGAAACCGATCGAGGGAAAGAGAGAAGAAAGAGAAGAT